>JASAMY010000668.1:0-117561 GCA_030248085.1 Paralinhomoeus sp. GSCO2_6 | reverse complement strand
GGATTTCGGGCCAGCTCGACTGCCTGCCATCCATCCAACTCGAAGTCGACGTGACGCACGCACGGATGGTCGCTCGCACGCACGGACCGTCTGTGGACAGTACAAGGTAGAGTTGGGAAGCGTGTGGGGAGTGAAGTCGGGTTCGTGCGTGCGAAGGCGTGCGTGCGTGTGTGTGTGCGTGCGTGGCTGTACGTCTGAGCGATTGCGCGTGTGAGACGACGATGACGAGCGACGTTGAGTGTTTTTTGGTACCGAGAACATGGGATGGGCAGTGCACGCAAAAAGCGCAAGAACGGGCACGACGACGGCGCAATGGAAACGACGAGAAGAAGACGCGCAGGCGGCAGAGAGAAGGCAAACTGAGACGACAAACAGCAGGGCCGCACATAGGGTGTAACTGGGTAGTGTGTAGGTACAGGTCGCCCTCCCCAGCTTCGGTCAATCCTGCACGAAAAGTAGGACCCCCGCCTTGGTCCAGCCTGCACTCATTGCAGGTTACCCCATGGTTGAATGTGTTTCTCATACTTCTCAAGGTGTTTTTTTTTCAGGCCTGTGAGCAGTATTTATTGCCCAAATATCAAAAATTTCCCCTGCGGTGCTGTATTTCACGCACCTACAGACCATTTTTGAGTACATCGAGCTCGTTTTCGGGCCCAAAATTCAAAAAGAAATGCATGCGGCGCTGTTTTCAGCAAAATGTTGAGGCTGGAAAACGAGACATTGTATGAAATTTGGCCGTGCAGGTCACCCGCATGAGACTTTTGAAAAATCCCAGATTCACCCCCTCCAGCTTGGATGGCCAGTTACACCTATGGGGCCGCAACTCGATAGAGTTCATCTGTACGGTGATCGAGCAGGCGGGCGGCGGCGAGCAGGCTGTCGTCGAGCTGGGCCGGCTCGGCTGCTCGACCTCGGCCAAGACGGCGGCCAGCGCCGCGCACGAGGCCTCCACGCACTGCCCCCTCCCCATGCGACGACACTGCAACGTCGGCACGCGCGCACTCACAAGCAGAGCATAGCTGCTATTTTGGTTTCCACCTCCCATGGAGCGTTGCGCGAATCCCATCGATTTTTCAACTGCTGTGGAGCTGCCCCCCCCCCCCTTTGACCAGCCCCTTCGCGATATGCGAAATCCCCTTCTGGCACCCTGCGAAACGAAATGCGAAATCCCTTGGCGCTTCAGATGAGAAATCCTGGCGGACTAATCCAGGGTGTGCCACCTATGTTAGCGTCCTCTTTGTGTCTGAGCACCAAACGAACCAACGTGATGTGGAACAACAAAAGTGCCGATTTATAGTTTACACGCAATTTTGGTGCACATTTGTTCAATTCTGATCCTCCTCCCCCCTCTCAAAATCTTACACCCTGGCTGGGCTTTCCTCCGGGTACGGTTTAGACCTCAGTCCCCAATGGCCTCCAAACCCAAATAGCACCTATGAACGAGACCCGCAACTCACCACCGTGTGCAGTGCTCCTCCTGTGCGGCGCGGAGAGGTTGAGAGCGGGTCAGAAGTTGAGCAGAGGCGCAGTGTCCGTCCGTGCCGGTGCCGCGGTGCCGCGGCTCGAGGTCGCCCACTGCCTCCGCCTGACCGTCGAGTCGAACTCGAGCATGTAGCGGACAACGGAGGGCAGCCTGGCGCTCTTCGCCTAGAGAGGGGGCTCCGCACAGCGCCACAGCCTCCAACGACAAATGCAAAGCAACGCCGTACACATTCTTACGCTGATGGATGCACTCAGCAGACGTACGCACGCACGCACTCACTCACTCAACAAGCGTGCACGCACGCCCGTGTGTCCGTGTGGGGCGGACTGGGGGGGGGGGGGGGGTTGGGAATGGCATCTGATTGGTAAGAGTTCATTCACCTCTAACCATTCTGGCATTAACGGTCAGCCCTTCCTTTCGTCAAATTGGGACCACTAGCGGTACCAGACAGGGGGGAGAGGGGGGTCTCCCCCTCCGGTCAGCTCAGAGTTGGGGGGGGGGGGAAGGAGGGGAGAAATAGGGGGAAAAGCAGGAAAGAAGGGCGAGCACATACCTGCCCATGGGGGGGGTATAGGGGGGGTATACCCCTCCCCTGTAAGACCCTATCCCGAAAGACTTTCGGGATTACCCTCCCCCTGGGCTATCCAATCCCGAAACCAAATCGGGATTTTCGGGATACCCCTCCCCATCTCTATAGACAATTAGTGCAATGCAGCCGTGCAACTGTTGTACATAACTATACTTTGGCGTTATTGACTTGGTTGGGCGCTTATCGATTTTTGTTCGTATAGCATTTATTGATTTTTGTTGTTGTAATTGGACACCCAAAGACGCGTAGTATCATACTACTAGTATGGTATGTACCTGTATGTACGTATTCATTATGTAGCATCCTCCTGTGTAGCCTCTCTCTAGGTACGGGTGTGCATGACACTAGGGTGGGCAGGTAGGCAAAGGGCAGCAAGCGCGAGCAGGCAGTCGTAGGTTGTTAGCAGATGTCAATTTGTAACCTTTTCAAATGCACCCTTACTTTAGAAAACCCATATGCGCAAAATTTTGCCTGCAGCGCTATGTTTGGTGAGCGTACAGGTCACTCTTCTTGGACTAGGAAATCGTTTTGGGCCAGGATATAGGATTCCCTTAGGTTGACACTCTAATATGCGAAAAAAATTGCATGTGGTGCTGTGGTGAGCATGCAACTCACCCTCTTGAGCCAGGTAGTATTTAGTTCTTAGCAAACCACAACCGCCCATTACCGCCAGTTTTAAGGAAGAATGCTTGGTGAGACATAGAAATGGCCAAATATTCGCCTGCGGCGCAGTTAATTTGGTAGAAACTGTGTGAAAGCAACTGCGTCAGTAGACAGCCATTCGCCTCCAAATTACTTGGTGCCAGCTCCCAAGCAACTGCGTCACAGGTCCCAAGCTTCTGCCAGGTCCTGAGCAAGCACGCAGCATTCTTTGTGTACTTGATTAACAATGACTCGAAGAACCGTCACACGATGAGTAGGTAAGTACGTCGAACTCATAATTAGTTGCAAGGGAGAAGATCGTCCAATGTTCAGAGGACTCTTCTTCACTGAGACCGGCCCTGACGACGGCTGCAGACGAATCGGCAGGCGACGCAGGGACTGAGAGTGTCCGCGCATGGCGCTATATACTCTCAATCAGTCTCATCACTGATTCACTGCAAAAAACTCACAGAAAAGTCAACCGCAGCCACAGTGGAAACCTACATTCCACTAAAAGAGCAGCATGAAACCAACTTGTGGAAATTGAAGCAACAGCCCACAAAGTGGTAAACCTGTTGCTGCAGTAGCTGCTAAACCTGCTGCTGGTGCTGAGCCTACTGCTGAGCCTTTTGTGGAGTCTGCTGCTGAACCAGCAACTTAGATGATTCCTCCTTTTTCCTCTACAGTTTCATCAGCCAATTTCTCGAACAAGTGGCTGTTCTCTCAGCAAATTGTGACTATGATGGTGTGCTAGATGCACACCAAGTTGCAAGCTCACCTGACAGCAGTCCACAGGAAAGTGAAACTGACGCTCTTGGCCTGCAGGCTGTATACAACCAAGCCAGAGGACGTTCTGCTGTGCCAGAACGTAGACGCAGGCGTCCATCACATTGATTCGACTAGGCTAGGCCATCAAACACATGTGAAGACTGTGCTGCAACTCTCGTCGTTGCACTTGCCATTCTGTCTGTGGTTGTCTACTGTGTCTTCATCGCAGAACACAGGCTACCATCATGCCATCTTCTTACCAGCATACCATGTACATTCATACAGTGTGCTGCTGCATTGCATTGATTGACCATGCATGACACTCACTCACTCACTCACCCACCCACCCACCCACCCACCCACCCACCCTGTGGGAAGTATCCCGAATTGCCCAGTTTACCCACCCCCTGCCTTCGAAAAATTTGGCGATTTACCCCTCCCCTGGCCCAATTTCCGTGGGCACCTATGCCTTCCTCTCAGCAGTGCGTGAAGCGGGGGCGGCGGCGGGCAATGGAAGCGCCGCCGCCCGAAAACCCGCCGAACGTTTGTAGCGCCACAAGACCGTAACACAAGGCCATAAACTGTCGTCTTGAATCGCACGCAGCCGGATGAACTTTCGAAAACGCTAAGACAAGGGACTACCCTTTGAGGCGCGCTGTTTAGTGGGACACTGTATGGGAAAGCTGTCCAATTCTCTGCTACCATATTCAGACTATACAACTTTAGCCTAAGCGAGCACACAACAAAGGTCAATAGAGGATTAAACGCATATTGTGTACTCCATAAAGGTTACGGCAATGCAAAGGAAATGCAATGTATATAGGTAAATAGTTTATGGAACATGACATTTAATGGCTTTTAGACGTTGAGCAGTCAGATGAATACATTTATAGTACGTGTTTCTGCCTTTCTTTGCTTTGTGCTTGCCCTTGATTAGTGCATAACGGTTGTTTTTCTTCCTTAATAAATAGAAATAAATTTCGAAATAAAATATATCAATTCGTGACAACCGTGCGGCCCCGAGTAAGGCGCCTTAGAAAACTATCAGAATGGGCTCATCATGTGTCGGATGGAAGCTGACATCGCCGACATTCGCGAGCGCGAGATTAAAGTGAAGTTGTTGTACAATTAAAAGTTGCACATTATTTTTTAATGTTCGTTTAGCTGGTAAAGGAGACGGTGCGCGATGATCGTGTCCGGCTCTGGCGTCACATGGGCTGTGGTGGGCGAGCGCTGCAACGTTCTACCAAAGCTAGGCGGGTGCGCTTTGCTCTTCCAAAATTGTTGATTGAAAAGCGTCTGTCTCTTGAGTGAGTGAGTGAGTGAGTGAGTGCGTGCGTGCGCGCGTGCAGGCGTGGTGAGCGAGTGCGTGCGTGCGTGCGTCTAACGGCGTCGTCAGCCGTCAGTCGCTGTCAGAATTTGTACGGCATTGCTTTGCATTTGTGTAGGTGATGAGAAGAGAGGCGGCACTGTGGCAGTTTTCTCCTTACGAACGGACACTGCGCCCGGCGCCGCGACCGACAGGAGCACTGCGCACGGTGAGTTGCGTGTCGTCGCCGTTGCTGTTGCTCTCGTTCATAGCTGCTCGTTTCCCCCTTTCTTCCCCGCATGGGAACCCGTTCAGGTTCTTCTCTGCGGCATAGGTGCAGATTGGTCCAAAAGCCAGGGGGGGGGGGGTGTGTGGGGGTTTCGGGGGGGGGGGGTCTAGAGCCATCCCGGATAAAATGACCGGGATCGAGAATTTTGGAGGAGGGGTGGTTTAAGTGGAGGATTTTGCACCATAATAACGTGTAAAATGGGTACGTTTTGGTCTAAAATGGGTCAAAATAAGGTCTAAATACCACTTATCAGGCGTTTTTGGGTCATACTACACTGAAAAAGAAACAAAAACACGCAACTTTACCCATTTTTTTTAGTATTGAGGGAGGGTTTCCCTCAAGTTCTCCAGGATGGCGATGGCCAGGGGGGGGGGGGTCGGTCCCGCAAAAAAGCGGGACGGCCATAGCCAGGGGGGAGGTGAACCCCCCCCCCTAGACCACCCCTGAGCCCACCTATGCTCTGCGGTTTATCAAGAGGCACTGTTCTGTGCGAGGCATCAGAAGAAGATCGCAATCTCCTTTGAATTTTGAACAGAGTTACAACTGTTGTTGAAGAGGCAGTGAATGAGGTTCGTTTTGTTTTTTGGATGTCGTGCGTGCGTCACGTGCGTGCGTGTTCTTAGCATACCTGCCCATTGGGGGGGGGGGTTACCCCCTCCCCTGGAAGACCCTATCCTGAAAGACTTTCGGGATGAGGACGACCCCTCCCCTGTCGTTCATTTTCTGGAGCTTCAAGTCAATTTATCTTGCAAAAATATTTTACGTTTTGGGTCCATTTTGAAGCGAAAAAGTACCATTTTCTGAGCAATTTCAACGTATAAAACCATCCCGAAAATCCTAATTTACCCACCCCCTGCCTTCAACAAATTTGGCGATTTACCCCGCCCCTGGCCCTTTCTGTGGGCACCTATGGTTCTTAGGGGTTAACACCTGTGTAACGGGGTTTGATGCAAGGGGGGGGGGGGGGGGTGTAGATGCCCTGAATTTCATTTCATTGTTTCATTTTAATAGCAAGTCGCAAATCAGTCTAGCGCAAACTATTCATGCGTATTGCATAAACTTGCTTGATAGTGCCTAAAACGATCCTCCTTGTTTGGGGTCCCCAACATAGTGCAGTACCGTCCGTATTTCACCATTTAGAAGAAGGGAATTTGTCCCAATCACTGGCGGATCCAGGGTTTTCTGACAGAGGGGGGAGTAGGTCAATTTCTTTTCACCACACAAACTACACTACTGTGGAATAGACAAAAATGACGGTATTTTTTAGCCCCTTACGAATCAAACGTGAGTTGGAAGAGAACCACAGCGCCGCAGGCGAAAATTTTGCGCTTTTGAGTGCCTTAATTGAAGGAAAACGTAAAAATCTGCCCATTTCCCCTTGTGCTCGCCCTTCTTTCCTGCTTTTCCCCCTGATTTCTCCCCCTCCTTCCCCCCCCCCCAAATCTGAGCTGACAGGAGGGGGAGACCCCCCTCTCCCCCCTGTCTGGATCCGCTAGTGGTCCCAATTGGACTAAATGAATGGCAGAACGTGAATGCCAGAAGGGTGAGAGGTGAATGAACTCTTCCGAATCAGAAGCCATTCCCAACCCCCCCCCCCCCCATTCCGCCCCACACGGACACACGGGCGTGCGTGCACGCTTGTTGAGTGAGTGAGTTCGTGCGTGCGTACGTCTGCTGAGTGCATCCATCAGCGTAAGAATGTGTACGGCGTTGCTTTGCATTTGTCGTTGGAGGCTGTGGCGCTGTGCGGAGCCTCTCTAGGCGAAGAGCGCCAGGCTGCCCTCCGTTGTCCGCTACATGCTCGAGTTCGACTCGACGGTCAGGCGGAGGCAGTGGGCGACCTCGAGCCGCGGCACCGCGGCACCGGCACGGACGGACACTGCGCCTCTGCTCAACTTTGACCCGCTCTCAACTCTCCGCGCCGCGACAGGAGGAGCACTGCACACGGTGGTGAGTTGCGGGTCTCGTTCATAGGTGCTATTTGGGTTTGGAGGCCATTGGGGACGGAGGTCTAAACCCTACCCGGAGGAAAGCCCAGCCAGGGTGTAAGATTTTGAGAGGGGGGAGGAGGATCAGAATTGAAACAAATGTGCACCAAAATTGCGTGTAAACTATAAATCGGCACTTTTGTTGTTCCACATCACGTTGGTTCGTTTGGTGCTCAGACACAAAGAGGACGCTAACATAGGTGGCACACCCTGGATTAGTCCGCCAGGATTTCTCATCTGAAGCGCCAAGGGATTTCGCATTTCGTTTCGCAGGGTGCCAGAAGGGGATTTCGCATATCGCGAAGGGGCTGGTCAAAGGGGGGGGGGGCAGCTCCACAGCAGTTAAAATCGATGGGATTGCGCAACGCTCCATGGGAGGTGGAAACCAAAATAGCAGCTATGCTCTGCTTGTGAGTGCGCGCGTGCCGACGTTGCAGTGTCGTCGCATGGGGAGGGGCAGTGCGTGGAGGCCTCGTGCGCGGCGCTGGCCGCCGTCTTGGCCGAGGTCGAGCAGCCGAGCCGGCCCAGCTCGACGACAGCCTGCTCGCCGCCGCCCGCCTGCTCGATCACCGTACAGATGAACTCGATCGAGTTGCGGCCCCATAGGTGTAACTGGCCATCCAAGCTGGGAGGGGGTGAATCTGGGATTTTTCAAAAGTTGATGCGGGTGACCTGCACGGCCAAATTTGATACAATGTCTCGTTTTCCAGCCTCAACATTTTGCTGAAAACAGCGCCGCATGCATTTCTTTTTGAATTTTGGGCCGAAAACGAGCTCGATGTACTCAAAAATGGTCTGTAGGTGCGTGAAATACAGCACCGCAGGGGAAATTTTTGATATTTGGGCAATAAATACTGCTCACAGGCCTGAAAAAACACCTTGAGAAGTATGAGAAACACATTCAACCATGGGGTAACCTGCAATGAGTGCAGGTTGGACCAAGGCGGGGGGTCCTACTTTTCGTGCAGGATTGACCGAAGCTGGGGAGGGTGACCTGTACCTACACACTACCCAGTTACACCTATGTGCGGCCCTGCTGTTTGTCGTCTCAGTTTGCCTTCTCTCTGCCGCCTGCGCGTCCTCGTCCGTCGTTTCCATTGCGCCGTCGTCGCGCCCGTTCTTGCGCTTTTTTGCGTGCACTGCCCATCCCATGTTTTTGGTACCAAAAAACACTCAACGTCGCTCGTCGTCGTCGTCTCACACGCGCAATCGCTCAGACGTACAGCCACGCACGCACACACACACGCACGCACGCCTTCGCACGCACGAACCCGACTTCACTCCCCACACGCTTCCCAACTCTACCTTGTACTGTCCACAGACGGTCCGTGCGTGCGAGCGACCATCCGTGCGTGCGTCACGTCGACTTCGAGTTGGATGGATGGCAGGCAGTCGAGCTGGCCCGAAATCCGACTGAAAAGAACCGCAGATGTCGACTCAGAACCATACCTGTAACTGGGTCTGGCAGAGTGGGGGGGGGGGTAGCTGGCCGATAGTTACAGGTATGCTCAGAACGGCAGCGCATTTGGTGCGTCAAAATTCGACTACATACAGTTGCGGATTGCACGCGTCTGTTGGCGCCTCAAAGGCGGCGCCGCTCGTCCTACACTTCGACGCTTGCTTTCACCGTTGAAATGTGTTGGAAGGATGGCAGGCAGTCGAGCTGACTCGAAATCCGACTCAAACAAACCGCGGGAGCCGAGCCAGAACGGCGGCGCATTTAGTGCGTCAAAATTCGACTACATACAGTTACGATTTGCACGCGTCTGTTGGCGCCCCAGAGGCGCCGCCGCTTCACCTACGCTTCGAAGCTTGCTTTTACCGTTGAAATGTGTTGGAAGGATGGCAGGCAGTCGAGCTGACTCGAAATCCGACTCAAACAAACCGCGGGAGCCGAGCCAGAACGGCGGCGCATTTAGTGCGTCAAAATTCGACTACATACAGTTACGTATTGCACGCGTCTGTTGTCGCCCCAGAGGCGCCGCCGCTTGGCCTACGCTTCGAAGCTTGCTTTCACCGTTGAAATGTGTTGGAAGGATGGCAGGCAGTCGAGCTGGCTCGAAATCCGACTCAAACAAACCGCGGGAGCCGAGCCAGAACGGCGGCGCATTTAGTGCGTCAAAATTCGACTACATACAGTTACGTATTGCACGCGTCTGTTGTCGCCCCAGAGGCGCCGCCGCTTGGCCTACGCTTCGAAGCTTGCTTTCACCGTTGAAATGTGTTGGAAGGATGGCAGGCAGTCGAGCTGACTCGAAATCCGACGTAAACAAAGCGCAGGGGCTGCACGTGTTGGTCGCAAATGTATTACGTGTGTGGGCAAGCTATTAGGCTAAAGTTGTATAGTCTGAATATGGTAGCAGAGAATGGTACAGCTTTCCCATACAGTGTCCCACTAAACAGCGCGCCTCAATGGGTAGTCCCTTGTCTTAGCGTTTTCGAAAGTTCATCCGGCTGCGTGCGATTCAAGACGACAGTTTATGGTCTTGTGTTACGGTCTTTTGGCGCTACAAACGTTCGGCGGGTTTTCGGGCGGTGGCGCTTCCATTGCCCACCGCCGCCCCCGCTTCACGCACTGCTGAGAGGAAGGGAGTGGGCGGCTGGCGGGTTGGCCGCCGCTCCCACCCGCCAGCGGGTTTTCGGGCGGCGGGGCCTCGATTACCCGCCGCCGCCCCCGAAAAAAGCAAACTTGCTGCGGCGGACGGCGGGCTGGCCGCCACTTGGCCCGCGGGTCCCCTGACAGGGATGGCTGCAGACCCCTCCCCCTCGACACCCCCAGCCACCCCCCCCCCCCCCTGGCTTTCGACCCAATCTACACCTATGCTACAGACCGGGGAGGGGGAGGGTATACCCCTCTCCTGGAAGACTTTTGGGACGACTATCATTTTCTGGAGCTTCAAGCCAATTTGTCTTGTAAAAATGGCAAAAAGTGTGCCTGAGGCGCTGTCTTTTTGTACTTTGGAGCTTAATGGTACACAGAAATGGCGTTTAGAGCACGTTTTGAACCGTTTTGGGTCCATTTTGAGGCGAATAATTACCATTTTTTGTGCACTTCTGACGTATAAAACTCCATCCAGAAAATCCAAATTTGCCCACCCCCTGCCTTCGAAAATTTGGCGATTTACCACCCCACGGCCCGATTTCCATGGGCACCTACGCCTATGTTGCTCCCTACCCAGTGGCGTACGTAGGATTTTTCAATGGGCAGGGCTAACTTTCGCATGTTTACCCTATCAAAATTTTTTTTTTCGGACACTGCTCAATCGTGGAGCCGCACGCGTGAAACGTGCATAATTTTTTTTTGTTAAAGATCAGCGCTCTTTCAAAGTTTCGTCCTCTACACCTTGTGCGGCAGACGAGAAATTGGCTGTTGAAAGTCGTTTTCGTCACTTTTTGTCGTTGAAATGGAGTCGAATTTACATACGCCTTTCACTCCTTGTCGCCGTCCTTTGCGGGCAAATTTCAACGGGGGGTACCCTGTTGCAAAAATCTCAGGAAATTCTCAAGAGGGAGGCAGCCCCCCCCCCCACCCCTTGCGTATGCTACTGTCCCTCCCAATTCGGGGATCCAGAAGAGGGGGGGGAGGGAGAGGGGAGGGGTCTCCCCCTCCTGTTAGCTCAGATTTGGGGGGGAGAGAGGTGGGGGAGAGCTCAGGGGGAGAAGAAGGACAGAAGGACGACCACAGGGGCAAAGTGGGCAGATTTGTACGTTTTCCTTGGATTAAGGCGCTCTCAAAAGCGCAAAATTTTTGCCTGCGGCGCTGTGGTTCTCTCGCAACTCACTATTGTGTGTTGAAAATAGTGCAAACAAAGCAAATGGCAATGCCAGAACCAAATGACTCTTTCGGATGAACTGCGATGAAATAATGTGACCTTCTCCCCCTCTGTCAGAAAGTCCTGGACCTCCATTGATTTTGCGACGTTTAGTCAATTTCCTTTCCCCTGGAATACACGTTTGCCTTGCCACACCCACGCTTCATCGGTAGCGCTAATTAAAGTCATTTTCCTCATTATTCCTACAAAATCAAGTCAATCGGCAACTTCAGCTGACTTGTTCATTTTTGTATGTTTTTTTTTTGTAATTGACTTTTTTGTTGCCCAATTCAGCACTTCGAAGAGTCTCGAGCAGTTGGCGACGCTCCAACTCGACGACGACACAACTATCTCCACTGAACTCGTGGTCTCGAGTTGATTTTGTTGATTAATTTATTTGTTTTATTGATTTTTCACGTAAATGTTGCACTTGCTGGTGAATAGTCGTTTGTTTTGTGATGTCTGCTAGTATGGCAAATGCCTTTTGTCCCTTGTCCTCCGCAAGTAACTTTTGCACTTTTTGCAGATTGGCGCCGACGGCCACAACAGTTTTGTGCGAAGATCGCTGATGGATGCGGATCAGTATACGAGTTGGACCTATCCCCAGACGGCCATTGTGGGCACTGTCACAGTGGACGGGGTAGGGGCGCGCTGGTTTATTCTTCAATTACAAAAAGAGCCTATTACACCCAGGGTTGCATAAAAAAAAATTCAAGTTTTTATTTTTAAATTAAAAAAAAATTTTTTTTTTTTAAAAAAAAAAATTTTTTTTTTAAATTGACTTAGGAGCGATCATTGGTGCCAAATACCTGTACCATAAGATACTTTTAGCCTATTAGAGTGTCAAACACAAGTAATAGTGCTTCCCTAAAGCCTTTAGAAGCATATTTAGCATCGTTTTAGTCAAATGGTGACAAAGCCGCTGCCTCTAAATGGTCGTGTACGGTATCACACTATGTTGGGAACCAGTTGGGAACCCCAAAAAGAGCTTAGTTTTGGTGCTAATAAGCAAGTTTATGCATGAATAACTACTAATTGTACCATCTAAACACCTTTTAAACGCCTTTTTGCCACTCAAAAGCTAAATTTTACCCAAAAACAGAGAAATTTTTTTTTTTAATTTAAAAAAAAAAATCCAACTTTTTTTTAAAAAAAAAAAAAATTTTTTTTTTAAAAAAAAAAACTTTTTTTTTTTTTAAATTGTGCAACCCTGATTACACCACATATCCAACGATTCGCACAACACAAATCCAGGTGGACCCCGAAAACAGCTGCGCGTTCCAACGCTGTTAGCCCATGGGTCCTTTGGCACTGCTGCCTTTGTCGCCCTCTCACAGCAGTCTGTCTTGGGCGGTGACAGAGCCGCACGCAGAGCAATTACTGCAGCTGACCAAGCCACAATTGGTGGACAGGATTAACGAACTGCTGGTGAGTGTACTGTTCAGCACATCTTTTTGGAGTTCGTTGGATTGTGACCATACCTGTAACTGGGGAAGGGGGGTTTTGGGGCCCCGCAGAATTTTCCAACCCCCCCCCCCCGCCAACCTTCCCCCCACAGAATATTCCCAAGGGAATTTTAGTCCGTCTAAAACGATAATAGTGATTAAATGTTGGTGTTTTACAGTGCGTTTCAGTGTTATATGTCCATACAACAGCTAAATAACACATTAGACCCGATTTATACTCATTTTTAACCAAAAAGTACAAGTATAACTACCCTCTTCAGTTACCTTCAGCCAGCTACCCCCTTCACTTTTTGCTCCAGACACCCCCCCAGCATTTGGCCATTTACTCCCCCCCCCCACTCTTCCAGACCCGGTTACAGGTATGTTGTAGTTGTAGACGTTTGAGTGCGTGCCTCTGTGTCCCAGCACGTCTGTGCGTGCGTGTACATGATGTGTGGTCCTTTTGTCCATACCTGGCTGTAACTGGGGTGGGGTTTTTTTGGGGGGGGGGGTCCCCCTCACACATGCTGGGTTTGACCCAAACCTGTAACGGGGGGGGACTAGTACTTTTTTTAACACCGCTCCCCCCCAGGAATTTTCCACAGGATATTCTTCACCCTGTCTAAAACGATAGAAGTGAGTAAATGTTTGTGTATTTCAGTGCTTTTCAGTGTTATGTGACCATAAAACAGCTAAATAACACTATTTAGACCCTATTTTGACCCATTTTTATCAAAGAATACCAGTATTAGCCAAAAAAATGGTCGGCTACCCCCCCCCCCCCTCAACTTATCCTCCAGCCACCCCTCCCCCCAAAGAAAACTTCCACCCCCCCTCCCACTCGCTCTGACCCGGTTACAGGTATGGTTTGACCCTATACACCCCCCCCCCAGAAGATTTTTGGCAACTTTTTCCTACCTACTTTAAAATGGGATGGAATGTGCTCGTACAGTGTTTTTGAGCAAGAATCGACCAAAACGTACCTATATTGCGTTATTTACAGTGTATTTTGACTACAAAGTACTTACCGTAAACCCTATAATTAGCCCCCCCCCTATAATTAGCCCCCCCCCTATAATAATACCCCCTCCCAAGACCACTTTGAGTTAATAAGCCCCCCCCCCCTATAATTACGCCCCCTCCCTAAATGAACCATCGTCTAAAAGGCACATGTTTCCATGTCTGGGTGTATGTATGGTCGCGTATGTGTATGTATGTACACGTATGTGCATGTGAGACTGTGTGAGAGTGTGTTACAGTGTACCAACGTGTGTGCACAGCGCTCTATTCCCTTAAAAATCGCCTCCACGCACCTTTTTGCCCACACATCTTCCCACTCATCGACACTTCCAGTTTATACCCCCCCCCCCCCCCTATAATTATACACCCTCCTAGAGCTCGAACGAAAAAATTAGCCCCCGGGGGGCTAATTATAGGGTTTACGGTATTTTAGGGTTTTTGCAGGGTATTTTATCCACACAGACCCCTTCCCCCTTCTCCAGTTTTTAGCCCCACCCACCACCTCCTCACTTTTCTTTTTCTGCATACTTTTTTTTGGTTGCAAAAGTGCAAACTTTGTTGTACGGGTGTGGTGGCCCTGTGGCTGTTGCAAAAGAGTTGTGGAAGCGACGCGTGGCAATTCTTTGCAGTGGTCTCAGATGGCTCAGCAGTCAGTGGTGAATAGGGCGCTGTTCGCTGTCGACGCAGCGCTGACTGCTGTCTTCAGAGGTGACTGACTGGCTTGCTGACTGGCACAAATAATCGTGGTTAGACCCTGTTGCTGCCTCTTGCTGTTGTAATCCTCTGCAGCGCACAGCAAGGTCCAATTCTGCCGAAAAATGTTTCATAGGCAGCATGAATATTCTCGTCTTTTATGCGTGAGTGCTACAGTGCTGTTCCATTTCCTCCCATTCCATTCCCTGCTGTCAGTCACCACCATTTGGATAACTGTCATGTAGGTCGCATAAAAAATAAATTTCAAGTTTGTTAATTAAAAAATAATTGAAAAAACTATTTCTTTATTTTTTGACATTGATTTAGGAACCATCATTGATGCCTAAATACCTGAACAGACATGCTGGAACAGCTTGTCCATATCTGATCATTCGATCAATCACCGTATTCCCTATGATTCGTTGCTTCTTGCAGACAACAGTGAAAAGGTCGCGGCGCCGATCGTACGGTCGATAGAGAGCGAGTTGGCCAGCTTCCCTCTGGGACTGGGCCTGCCCTCGAGGGTGGTCGCTCCCAGAGTAGCCTTGGTTGGGTGCGTGCCACACAGCACGTACCAGCACGCATGCGCGCACCTGCATGCACAGAGAGTCGTCACTCTCTCTCTCGCACTTTCCCAACAATAGCACACTAACGTACGGGTAGCGAATGGCGTAGTGGTAGAGAATCGGCCTCCTGCACGCACGGTTCTGGGTTCGAGTCTTGAGGGATCCACTAGATCGAGGACTGCGCTCTCAATGGATATTCTCATGCTGAGACTGCCCTAGAAGATTACAGATGGATGGCGTCCTTCCGAATGTCTTTGGCTAATTATGCGGCTCTAGACGGGAAGGCGTCATGAAAATGGTTATGCTATCATGGGACATTGGCGCTTGGCGGCCTCCTAGCGTTGCCCTTAATCCACCACCCATGCACTGGCATGTACAGAGACTGCACTTTCTGCCACTCTCTCAACAATATCACACTACCGTGCTACTCATCACCATGTAGCACGTAATCATGTGACACTAGTCTTATGAATACTGCCCGTCTGCAGTGACGCTGCGCACCGCGTCCACCCGCTGGCTGGTCAGGGCGCCAACTTGGGCTTTGGCGACGTCCGACAGCTGACAGAGGCACTCGACAATGCCGCCCGCTGCGGAGCCGACTTGGGTGAACTTTTTTTGTCTTCTTGGATTTCTTCCAACAACTTGTGCGCAACAGCAGTGATGTCGTGTACCGTATCCTATACCCACAACTCCGATAGTAGCCCATGGGGCAAGAAGACCGTCCTGCACTGTGGTAAATCCATTGTCTATGTTTTGCAACCCCCTACCCCCAGCTACATGTATAGAAAGACATGTATATGTGTATACATGTATATATGTACATGTATATATGTATACATGCGATGTATAGTAATGATATTAGGGATATTATTCGAGCATGTTGGTACTGTAGAGAGCAAGCTCCAGCCCGACAGAACAGTTGTGATTTGTGAACCACATAGTGCTGGGTGGACGGACACATTGCTCAAGCACAGGAAAACGTTTCAACCGATAGATATATGTTGTGGCCTTTGCCTTTGTCGTTGTTTGTGAGTAGACAATGCACTTTCACTAATGCGTAGTAGAATTTCTCAAGTTCTTCGAATGTTAGGCTGTCGTCAGGTCCTTGCATTTCGAGGCCAGTCCGCTTTCAGGCTCTGAGCAGAAGTTCTTCGAATGTTAGGCTGTCGTCAGGTCCTTGCATTTCGAGGCCCGTCCGCTTTCAGGCTCTGAGCAGAAGTTCTTCGAATGTTAGGCTGTCGTCAGGTCCTTGCATTTCGAGGCCCGTCCGCTTTCAGGCTCTGAGCAGAAGTTCTTCGAATGTTAGGCTGTCGTCAGGTCCTTGCATTTCGAGGCCAGTCCGCTTTCAGGCTCTGAGCAGTGCCTGTCGGCTTATGCGGACGCGAGACGGCTTCGCGTCGCGTCAACGGCGGCCTTTATGGATTTTATGCAGCGAATTTACGCCACTGACCATCCCCTTTTGGCTGCCGCCAGAGCGTTGGGCACCACAGCTGTGCATCGCATTCCAACGCTCAAGGTGATGCATGAGTATGGGCTATGATTCGTCTTGTGTGGGGGAGATCTTTCTGTGACTGATGCTTTTTTTTAAATCACCCCCCCCCCCCATACCTATAGTTGGGGGGGGGGGGTAGTTGGGCGTTGACATTTCTGTGCAGTTGCGCGTTTTCGAAAAGTATCTCTGTCAGAATTTCGATGTTTTGATTGTTCTCAGTTGGGGCGGGGGAGGAGGGCAGAGGAGTATGAGCTAGATCGAAACTTCGCAATCAAGCTTTTGATGCGTAATTTTCAGGCAGATTTGTTTTACGATTTCAAGGTGTGTGTGGGCGGGGGTTGTTCGAATTCGGAAACAAGCAAAATTTTTATTTGAATGAAGCGATAATGTGGGAGCGGGTGGGGAATTTCGTTTGGTCCTTTAAACTCCACTGCTTACGAGATGTTTTGCTTGTGTGTGCGTTTTCCGCAGAATTTTCATGTGGACTTTTTCAGAAATTGGTCGTGGCTGCTGCGTCGAGCTGAGCGGCGCCCATACGTCTCTCTATTGGTGGCACATTTGACGGACCATAGATGATGAAATAGATGAAGAACCTGCTGTTCCCTCTTTGGTGCTGCTTTCACGATTTGCGCAGCTTTGGCGAAAAATGTTTCATCATGGGGTATACATGTGCGTACCTGCTGTGTTGTGCTGTTCGGCAGACTCCCTTTGTGTACCTATAAATAAAATCTGTGGTTCTGGGTTCGTTGCACAATAAAAAATGGGTTTACTGGCTACAAGGCTGTATCCTAGTGTGAGCGCGTTTGTGTGTGAGACGTTTGCGCGTAAAGCGCGCGGCGATTTGCACCATGCATGTACCCTGGTTGGGGGGTGGGTGGGGGCCCCAGCCGGTATTTTGCCCCTACCCAGCCCCCCCAGACCCCCCACAGAATTTTCCTGTAGTTTTCCAACTTGTCTACAATTGTAAAAAGTAGTGTACTTTTCGCCTTTTTCAGTGTTTTTTTGTCCTTTAAACGGCTAAATAACGCTATTTATTGCCTATTTGAACGCATTTTTGACCAATTTTTGACAAAAAATGTGCCTATTTAGACGCTATTTAGGTACATTTTTCCATTCTGGGACCCCACCCCCCCCCAGAAAGGTCTCAGACCCCCTCCCCACTTCCAAAACCCAGGTACATGTATGATTTGCACTGCTTCAACAAGTGTGTGTGCATCTGCACCGGCCGCTAACACTGTTCGGAAGCACTGGCGGATCCAGGATTTTCTGACAGGGGGGGGGGGCAAGCTCAAAATTTTTTTTCGGCTTAAATTTCGATTGGAGAGCTATATTTCGCTCGTTTGGCGTCGCAGCCCACTTTTTCGCATGTTTTTCAACACTTAACAGGCAGTGGCGCTACAAAACACACACTTTGCATTTTTGTGGTTCTTTGGGTTGTTTTTTTGTAGAACACGTGAGACATTTTGTTCAAATTTTCGCAATCGCGCCGCAGGCGAAAATTTGCAAAGGTTAACTGCCTCATTCCTCATAATTTCAAGGAATTTTGCATGAGTTGCGGCCAAAACTATGCACAAAACCGCGCGCCGCAGGCGAAAATTTTGGTTTTCCATCCTACATCTGAGCATTATTTTATTGGGCGAAACAGTCACATTAGGCCAGCTTGCATCCCTTGCCCCCCTTTACGTGCCTTACGTGCATCTCTACTTTGGATGGATGGGCGAGCTGAACCAAAATATAGAGTCAAAACCTTAGTCCAAACGCAGTCGTCCATACACTACAGCGCCGCAGGCAAACATTTTCCGGTTATGAGTGTGTAAATCTATGGGAAATAGGCTAATATTAGCCCGATTCGTCCCTCTTCCCT
Organism: Paralinhomoeus sp. GSCO2_6; assembly: GCA_030248085.1. Lineage (NCBI taxonomy): Eukaryota > Metazoa > Nematoda > Chromadorea > Monhysterida > Linhomoeidae > Paralinhomoeus > Paralinhomoeus sp. GSCO2_6. The sequence goes on along the minus strand of JASAMY010000668.1, from coordinate 99,601 downwards.
CTCGTCTGGGCCCCTTCTGCCCCCTTTGCCTGCCCCCGCGACGTTCTCTGCCCCCAACGACTGCCCCTGCCCCTTCTCTGCCCGCAGCGCCTGCCCCCGCTGCCCCCCTTTGCCGACCACGACAGGTGGGGGCCCGCCCCGCCGCCCCCCCCCCCGTTGGATCCGCTAGTGTTCGGAAGACTGTTCGAAGAGTAGATATTCGTAAATGCCATGCGTGTATTGGTAGGAAACCGACAGGTAATTTCAGAATCGCTGGTTGATTGAAACAACAGTTCTATGTAAGAAGGGCGCTAATCACAGGGACTCTAATTTATTCAACTGCTTCTGTAAATAATGCGTTTTCAAAAGTGGTTGCGCGGTTTTCAAATTTAAAAATTGTGCAAATTGTGCGTTTGCCGTGTATGCTTTGCGACACTTTTCATCATAGCAGAATCGCTAATACAACCGCGTCACAATAAAGCCAACCTACAAAATTTGTACGATTCGCACATCGGCGCGCACATTATCGTAAAATAAAATTAAGAACAATTGGGACTGATTTCCGATTCAAAGGGCGTCTCTTTCTCAGATATCGTTGATAGGTCGGCGAAGGCCAGCTCGCGACGCGTCACCTAATACTGTTTTGTACTTTTATTTACTACTTTTGACAAAGAAAATATACCTATAAGGAGGGTGTATAACTGTAGGGGTGGGGCTTATAAACTGGAAGTGTCGATGTGTGGGAAGGTTTGTGGGCGGAGGCAATTTTTAAGGGAAAAGGCGCTGTGCACACACGTTGGTACAATCAAACACACTCACACAGTCTCACATGCACATTCATGTGTGTACATACGACCATGCATACACCCAGACATGGAAAATTTTGCTTTTCAGACGTAAAATTTTTCTTTTTAGACGATGGTCCATTTAGGGAGAGGGCGTAATTATAGGGGGGGGGGGCTTATTAACTCATTGTGGTCTTGGGAGGGTGTATAATTATAGGGGGCTAATTATAGGGTTACGGTACTCTGCAGTTACAGTTTTTGTTTTTGGAACAGTTGAAGTCGGCTTCAATAGTTCCCCAGGGTAAGGAGAAGTTGAGCTAGTAGGGATGAGCATGGGCCGGGCCGGAATTCCAGGCCCGTTTTGCGGGCCGGGCCGGGCCGGGCCTGCGTTTTGAGGGTGCGGGCCGGGCCGGGCCGGGCCGGACGTTCTTGGCTGGCCAACGTAGATAGCTACCTATGTAATGCATTGTAAGTATCGGCGACGATTCTGCACCGTATTAGCAACTTTGTATTCTATGTAGAGTTGGGATAAAAACGTTTTCACCATGGCCCAGCGTTTTTTTTTTTTTTGTTAAAAACGGTTTTGTTTGGAAAAAACTGTTTCTTTTGTTTTTTTTTAATACGTGTGTACAAGTACCATACATCATGGTAAGTCATCAACGAAGTCCCCAAAGCTTCGAAATCGGTACATAAGGAAGGCTGAGTGGAGTAGAGCTGTGCAAGCACTGCAGTAAGCACAAACAGACAGGTGGGCTCCTCAGGTACGCGTGCGGGCGTGCGTGCGAAGACGTCTGTGTGTGTACAGTACAGTACAGTCGCTGCTCAAACAGTAGACACCTTAGGCTTGCGTGCTAAAGTGACTCACTTTATTTGATGTAATACAGTGGCGCGGCTCATCTCAGCAAGTTTCTTACAACTACGACGCAACTTACGTTACGATTACGACTACGACCGGTTTTTTAAGTTTTAAGAAACAGGCGACGACGTTTAAAAAAAAACGTGTATTTATTGTTAAAAAACGTTGTAAAAAAACGTGCACAACTCTAATTCTATGACGCGCGTCTTTTGGGCTCAAATGGTGCAAAGGCCGTAAAATGGTTGTGAACTGCGATTCTGAGAGGTGGATGCGCCATTCCGTTAAGTAAATCACGCAAATTGGCATACGGTATTTCAGTAAATTCTACACGGTAGTGAGTGACTGTACTTATTTCGTGTGGCGGGCCGGGCCGGGCCGGGCCGGGCCTGCGATATTGAGCAGTTGGACGGGCCGGGCCGGGCCTGGATTTTGAGGGTGCGGGCCGGGTCGGGACGGGCCGGACTATCTGGCGGGCCGGGCCGGGCCGAGATGTGCAGGCCCGCGCTCATCCCTATGAGCTAGGCAAGTTTAGGCACAAGGCACTATTACGGTCTTTTACTGTTCGTGTAGCTGAAGCAACACAACAAAACAGGAACAAACAACTAAACCTGTTGAGTGCACTTCTCTTTTGCTCGCTTGACGACTTGAACTTTTTGTTTGGTGATCTTGGCGACAGGAGGGCTCTGATCGGCTGCAAAATAAAACTGATGGGTTCCCTAAATCCCGAATTGAGCAATCCCACCCCCAATAAGTGCCAAAAATGAGTGTTCTCCACCCTCAGCGGAGAGTACATAGCAGACGCACCAAGTACACATTTCCGAAGCACACACATCACCGTTTCCTTTTATGTACCTAACCAGGCTTGAGTAAAACAAAAAAAAACTAAAAATAACTGGAAATTTTTTGGAAATAAAAAGAAATCTGTCAAAAGTGTCCAAAAAGTGCTAAAAACGAGGCAAAAACGTTGGTTGTAGTGCGTTATACCACATATGCCTACTTAGTAGCAGCCTGGATATGCTAAATCACCATAATTAGCACTATTGGAGGTGTTCTTTAGGCTGTCAAATCAGTCATAGTCGTAGTCCGACTCAAGAAAAAAACTATCAGTTGTAAAAGAGTTGACTAAAGTGCACATCTAACGGCTTTAATGCCTTGGTTCGCTGTTAGTAACACGACTAGGCTTAAAACACCTGCAATATTGATTTGGCATCCGAAACGGTCTCTGAGAACATTTAAAGAAAAAAGTTAAAAAGATTTAATATGTAATTTTTTTAATTAAAAAAAATGCAATTTTTTTACCCAAGCCTGCTCCTGACACAATGATGGCCACGTTTTCCTGATGCTTTTCCTTGACTTCCTGGGGTTCCTCCAATTTTTGCAGCTCTTCTAGGAACGGGATCTTATGTAAAAGTCCCCCGCACAAAATGGGCAATTCTTGTGCTTGAAACCTTTGGACATCAGTTGGGGAGTGCAACTTGTAATGTGGCACAATTACACAACAGAACTAGTACCCCCTACAATCATTTGCCAAAAGACAGAGATACGGAACACCCCACAGGCCATTTCTGTAGACAACAACTACAGTACATTTCCAATTAAGGGCCCGTTCCATGCGGCGGTTGCTGCAGTCCTTCCCTAGACTTCCGGCAGCATCTGTAGCCGACGCAGAGCAACAGGAAGACAATTAGGCTTGTCGCGAGGAACGTCGAAATTGGCTCCATCTGAACAAGTGCAATGCAGTGCGTATACCGTAATTCATGCAAGAGTGCCTCGGGGCACCATACTTTCAACCTCTACTTACCCTGGGGCACTATTGGAATTGCATTGCGTTTCTTGTGTGATTAACAGTTCAATATAGCTGAAATGTCATTCACTAATGGGTATAACTGCGTGCAAACCATTTAGGTATAGATAACTACATAACTACTGCTTGATTTGTGTCCCTGTATACTGCAAATCGCATGGTACTTCTTGACCTCGGGGGCACTATTGGAGAGGTTGGCACTATAGGAGCATTTACGGTACATTGTGCTATTTACAGTGTATTTTGTCTAAAAAGTACCTATTTTCGGATTTTTACAGTGTATTTTCTTACAGTGTTTACAGTTTTCGACAAAAATTGCCGATTTTTCCTTCTCAGGCCTCCCCCCCCCCCACAAGTTTTTCACCCCACCCACCACCCCCTCCAGAAAGTGCTCGAAGCATCCCACATCCGATCCAATTCCCTGCTACAGGTATACCGCCAACAACATAAAACCATTTCTCAAACCTTATCCCCGGCTTTTCGATTTCTGAGATTTACGGTTGAATCAATTCTGCCTCTACCATGAAGACGGATTTTTGCCTTTGCAACGGTGTGGCCAGACGAAATGAGCTTTTGCGCGAGGGGCATGTGTTGTTGACAAAGGCGCGGCTATTAGAGGTGGCTTTTTGGAGCGCCGAAGCGCGCTCATTAAATCGCCGCCCCGCCGCCTCTTTGCTAATGGTAAAACCAGGGGGTTCAAAGAAATAAGACGCTACATGTCAATTCGCTACGTGTACAATGACAATATGCAAGCGTCCATTCAGAAGGCTAGGTGCGTGCGTGCGTGCGTTCAGTGCGTGCGTGCGTGCGTGCGTGCGTGCGTGCGTGCGTGCGTGCGTGCGTGCGTGCGTGCGTGCGTGCGTGCGTGCGTGCGTGCGTGCGTGCGTGCGTGCGTGCGTGCGTGCGTGTGAGCATTCGCTAACTGCCATGCAGTATCCAATGAGAGCGCTCGCTTCGAGATTTCCGTGCGAATTTCTGTTCCATCAATTAGCATGCACACAAATGTTGTGATTTGAATTTGTGCGCGCCACGCAGCTCGGCTTTCAGCTATTGCGTGAGAAAAAAAATAAACCATTTTCGGAATCCCCGTGTCAGATGTATAATTCAAAAGAGCGCCCCTTTCTGCGTCGATTGATGTTAAAAAAGTTTAGACTATCGGTCGCGACGGGGGCGTCCCAAGCGCTCAAAATATGCATGGTCAACGACACCGATATCACACTTTTACTGTAAGTAAAAGACCCATTTCCGTTGACACCTGAGTACTGGATTGCGATTGGACTTTTGTCCGGTTGTTGAGTGGAGCTCTATTAGTGATGTGTAAAAAAATTGAGGCCCTATGTTTCTTTTATTTTATTAATACATTTTTTCCTTTATTAATTTCCGATACAGGGGTCTTTCTGGTTGGCCAAACACATGATCTTTGTGTTTCTGGGTGTGTTGTGTCCTCTCTCGACTCGACGCATATCTAATCACTTTGTCTGTTATAGTGGGTTTTATAATGGATTTGGCATCTGTTGCACATGGACATTGTACCTTAGCAGGTAACTAGAAATCGCCGAACCAACACGCCATCAGCAACTGCCATGCTTACGGCTCCTTTACTCCTGCTACTTCTTTCCTTGCTACTACCGCTACTGACCTCGTCCGCTGTCAGCGAAGACGACGATGACATCCGGTTCGTGCGATGACTCAAGGTCGCGTCGCGGCGTCCGCAGCGTCTAGTGCCAGTGTGCCACGCAGAGCGACGCGGCGATTCCCGTTGGCGCAGCTGCTGCAGCGACTCGTCGCCGACGACGCAGGCGCTGCGTCTTTTCCGTCGACGTCGTCGTCGTCGTCGTCGTCGCCAGGACGGCCGCTGGGGCGCGCGCGGCGTCGAGAGCGCTACCAGCGGCCGCGTAACTGCTACTTCTCGCCCATCCAGTGCTTGTTCCAGAAGAAGAAGAACAGCGGCAAGAAGCGCAACGTCTATAGCTCCGGCTCGAACGACGTGCGCAGACGACTCACTCGCGCGCCCGCCGGTGCCCTCTCTCCTTCTCGGTGCGAGACGAGACGACGACTCGTGCTTTCTCTGTCGCCCTTCTACAATAATCTCGCGCGCGCGTACGTGCAAGAGGAGCTGCCGGTGCAAGCGCAAACGACTCCACCCAGCCTTTGTGCACAGCTTCTCGGCTTGTGCGCCGTATCGTCCGCGTCATGCCTGTGTCAGGGGACCCGCGGGCCAAGCGGCGGCCAGCCCGCTGTCCGCCGCAGCAAGTTCGCCTTTTTCGGGGGTGGCGGCGGGTAATCGCGGCCCCACCGCCCGAAAACCCGCTGGCGGGTGGGAGCGGCGGCCAACCCGCCAGCCGCCCACTCCCTTCCTCTCAGCAGTGCGCGGAGCGGGGGCGGCGGCGGGTAATCGAAGCGCCACCGCCCGAAAACCCGCCGAACGTTTGTAGCGCCACAAGACCGTAACACAAGGCCCTAAATTGTCGTCTTGAATCGCACGCAGCCGGATGAACTTTCGAAAACGCTAAGACAAGGGACTACCCATTGAGGCGCGCTGTTTAGTGGGACACTGTATGGGAAAGCTGTACCATTCTCTGCTACCATTTTCAGACTATACAACTTTAGCCTAATAGCTTGCCCACACACGTAATACATTTGCGACCAACACGTGCAGCCCCTGCGCTTTGTTTACGTCGGATTTCGAGCCAGCTCGACTGCCGGCCATCTTCCCAACACATTTCAACGGTGAAAGTAAGCGTTGAAGTGTAGGACGAGCGGCGCCGCCTTCGGGGCGCCAACAGACGCGTGCAATACGTAACTGTATGTAGTCGAATTTTGACGCACTAAATGCGCCACCGTTCTGGCTCGGCTCCCGCGGTTTGTTTGAGTTGGATTTCGAGTCAGCTCGACTGCCTGCCATCCTTCCAACACATTTCAACGGTAAAAGCAAGCTTCGAAGCGTAGGTGAAGCGGCGGCGCCTCTGGGGCGACAACAGACGCGTGCAATACGTAATTGTATGTAGTCGAATTTTGACGCACTAAATGCGCCGCCGTTCTGGCTCGGCTCCCGCGGTTTGTTTGAGTTGGATTTCGAGTCAGCTCGACTGCCTGCCATCCTTCCAACACATTTCAACGGTAAAAGCAAGCTTCGAAGCGTAGGTGAAGCGGCGGCGCCTCTGGGGCGACAACAGACGCGTGCAATACGTAACTGTATGTAGTCGAATTTTGACGCAGTAAATGCGCCGCCGTTCTGGCTCGGCTCCCGCGGTTTGTTTGAGTTGGATTTCGAGTCAGCTCGACTGCCTGCCATCCTTCCAACACATTTCAACGGTAAAAGCAAGCTTCGAAGCGTAGGTGAAGCGGCGGCGCCTCTGGGGCGACAACAGACGCGTGCAATACGTAACTGTATGTAGTCGAATTTTGACGCACTAAATGCGCCGCCGTTCTGGCTCGGCTCCCGCGGTTTGTTTGAGTTGGATTTGGAGTCAGCTCGACTGCCTGCCATCCTTCCAACACATTTCAACGGTGAAAGTAAGCGTTGAAGTGTAGGACGAGCGGCGCCGCCTTCGGGGCGCCAACAGACGCGTGCAATACGTAACTGTATGTAGTCGAATTTTGACGCACTAAATGCGCCACCGTTCTGGCTCGGCTCCCGCGGTTTGTTTGAGTTGGATTTCGAGTCAGCTCGACTGCCTGCCATCCTTCCAACACATTTCAACGGTAAAAGCAAGCTTCGAAGCGTAGGTGAAGCGGCGGCGCCTCTGGGGCGACAACAGACGCGTGCAATACGTAATTGTATGTAGTCGAATTTTGACGCACTAAGTGCGCCGCCGTTCTGGCTCGGCTCCCGCGGTTTGTTTGAGTCGGATTTCGAGCCAGCTCGACTGCCTGCCATCCTTCCAACACATTTCAACGGTGAAAGCAAGCGTCGAAGCATAGGCCAAGCAGCGGCGCCTTCGAAGCGACAACAGACGCGTGCAGTACCTAACTGTACGTGGTTGAATTTTAACGCACAAAATGCGCCGCCGTTCTGAGTCGACATCTGCGGTTCTTTTCAGTCGGATTTCGGGCCAGCTCGACTGCCTGCCGTTCTTCCAACTCGAAGTCGACGTGACGCACGCACGGATGGTCGCTCGCACGCACGGACCGTCTGTGGACAGTACAAGGTAGAGTTGGGAAGCGTGTGGGGAGTGAAGTCCGGTTCGTGCGTGCGAAGGCGTGCGTGTGTGTGTGTGTGTGCGTGGCTGTACGTCTAAGCGATTCCGCGTGTGAGACGACGATGACGAGCGATGTTGAGTGTTTTTTGGTACCAAAAACATGGGATGGGCAGTGCACGCAAAAAAGCGCAAGAACGGGCGCGACGACGGCGCGACGGAAACGACGGACGAGGACGCGCAGGCGGCAGAGAGAAGGCAACTGAGACGACAAACAGCAGGGCCGCACATAGGTGTAACTGGGTAGTGTGTAGGTACAGGTCACCCTCCCCAGCCAGCTTCGGTCAATCCTGCACGAAAAGTAGGACCCCCCGCCTGGGTCCAACCTGCACTCATTTCAGGTTGAAAAATCCCAGATTCACCCCCTCCCAGCTTGGATGGCCAGTTACACCTATGGGGCCGCAACTGGATCGAGTTCATCTGTACAGTGATCGAGCAGGCGGGCGGCGGCGAGCAGGCTGTCGTCGAGCTGGGCCGGCTCGGCTGCTCGACCTCGGCCAAGACGGCGGCCAGCGCCGCGCACGAGGCCTCCACGCACTGCCCCTCCCCATGCGACGACACTGCAACGTCGGCACGCGCGCACTCACAAGCAGAGCATAGCTGCTATTTTGGTTTCCACCTCCCATGGAGCGTTGCGCAATCCCATCGATTTTAAACTGTTGTGGAGCTGCCCCCCCTTGACCAGCCCCTTCGCGATATGCGAAATCCCCTTCTGGCACCCTGCGAAATGCGAAATCCCTTGGCGCTTCAGATGAGAAATCCCGGCGGACTAATCCAGGGTGTGCCACCTATGTTAGCGTCCTCTTTGTGTCTGAGCACCAAACGAACCAACGTGATGTGGACCAACAAAAGTGCCGATTTATAGTTTACACGCAATTTTGGTGCACATTTGTTTCAATTCTGACCCTCCCCCCCTCTCAAAATCTTACACCCTGGCTGGGCTTTCCTCCGGGTAGGGTTTAGACCTCCGTCCCCAATGGCCTCCAAACCCAAATAGCACCTATGAACGAGACCCGCAACTCACCACCGTGTGCAGTGCTCCTGTCGCGGCGCGGAGAGTTGAGAGCGGGTCAAAGTTGAGCAGAGGCGCAGTGTCCGTCCGTGCCGGTGCCGCGGTGCCGCGGCTGGCTCGAGGTCGCCGACTGCCTCCGCCTGACCGTCGAGTCGAACTCGAGCATGTAGCGGACAACGGAGGGCAGCCTGGCGCTCTTCGCCTAGAGAGGCTCCGCACAGCGCCACAGCCTCCAACGACAAATGCAAAGCAACGCCGTACACATTCTTACGCTGACGGATGCACTCAGCAGACGTACGCACGCACGCACTCACTCACTCACTCAACAAGCGTGCACGCACGCCCGTGTGTCCGTGTGGGGTGGAATGGGGGGGGGGGGGGTTGGGAATGGCTTCTGATTCGGAAGAGTTCATTCACCTCTCACCCTTCTGGCATTCACGTTTTGCCATTCATTTAGTCCAATTGGGACCACTAGCGGATCCAGACAGGGGGAGAGGGGGGGTCTCCCCCTCCTGTCAGCTCAGATTTGGGGGGGGGGGGAGGAGGGGGAGAGATCAGGGGGAAAAGCAGGAAAGAAGGGCGAGCACACGGGGAAATGGGCAGATTTTTACGTTTTCCTTCAATTATGGCACTCAAAAGCGCAAAATTTTCGCCTGCGGCGCTGTGGTTCTCTTCCAACTCACGTTTGATTCGTAAGGGGCTAAAAAATACCGTCATTTTTGTCTATTCCACAGTAGTGTAGTTTGTGTGGTGAAAAGAAATTGACCTACTCCCCCCTCTGTCAGAAAATCCTGGATCCGCCAGTGATTGGGACAAATTCCCTTCTTCTAAATGGTGAAATACGGACGGTACTGCACTATGTTGGGGACCCCAAACAAGGAGGATCGTTTTAGGCACTATCAAGCAAGTTTATGCAATACGCATGAATAGTTTGCGCTAGACTGATTTGCGACTTGCTATTAAAATGAAACAATGAAATGAAATTCAGGGCATCTACACCACCCCCCCCCCCCTTTGATCAAACCCCGTTACACAGGTGTGAACCCCTAAGAACCATAGGTGCCCACAGAAAGGGCCAGGGGCGGGGTAAATCGCCAAATTTGTTGAAGGCAGGGGGTGGGTAAATTAGGATTTTCGGGATGGTTTTATACGTTGAAATTGCTCAGAAAATGGTACTTTTTCGCCTCAAAATGGACCCAAACGTAAAATATTTTTGCAAGATAAATTGACTTGAAGCTCCAGAAAATGAACGACAGGGGAGGGGTCGTCCTCATCCCGAAAGTCTTTCAGGATAGGGTCTTCCAGGGGAGGGGGTAACCCCCCCCCCAATGGGCAGGTATGCTAAGAACACGCACGCACGTGACGCACGCACGACATCCAAAAAACAAAACGAACCTCATTCACTGCCTCTTCAACAACAGTTGTAACTCTGTTCAAAATTCAAAGGAGATTGCGATCTTCTTCTGATGCCTCGCACAGAACAGTGCCTCTTGATAAACCGCAGAGAAGAACCTGAACGGGCTCCCATGCGGGGAAGAAAGGGGGAAACGAGCAGCTATGAACGAGAGCAACAGCAACGGCGACGACACGCAACTCACCGTGCGCAGTGCTCCTGTCGGTCGCGGCGCCGGGCGCAGTGTCCGTTCGTAAGGAGAAAACTGCCACAGTGCCGCCTCTCTTCTCATCACCTACACAAATGCAAAGCAATGCCGTACAAATTCTGACAGCGACTGACGGCTGACGACGCGACGCCGGCGACGACGCCGTTAGACGCACGCACGCACGCACTCGCTCACCACGCCTGCACGCACGCACTCACTCACTCACTCAAGAGACAGACGCTTTTCAATCAACAATTTTGGAAGAGCAAAGCGCACCCGCCTAGCTTTGGTAGAACGTTGCAGCGCTCGCCCACCACAGCCCATGTGACGCCAGAGCCGGACACGATCATCGCGCACCGTCTCCTTTACCAGCTAAACAAACATTAAAAAATAATGTGCAACTTTTAATTGTACAACAACTTCACTTTAATCTCGCGCTCGCGAATGTCGGCGACGTCAGCTTCCATCCGACACATGATGAGCCCATTCTGATGGTTTTCTAAGGCGCCTTACTCGGGGCCGCACGGTTGTCACGAATTGATATATTTTATTTCGAAATTTATTTCTATTTATTAAGGAAGAAAAACAACCGTTATGCACTAATCAAGGGCAAGCACAACGCAAAGAAAGGCAGAAACACGTACTATAAATGTATTCATCTGACTGCTCAACGTCTAAAAGCCATTAAATGTCATGTTCCATAAACTATTTACCTATATACATTGCATTTCCTTTGCATTGCCGTAACCTTTATGGAGTACACAATATGCGTTTAATCCTCTATTGACCTTTGTTGTGTGCTCGCTTAGGCTAAAGTTGTATAGTCTGAATATGGTAGCAGAGAATGGTACAGCTTTCCCATACAGTGTCCCACTAAACAGCGCGCCTCAAAGGGTAGTCCCTTGTCTGTGCGTTTTCGAAAGTTCATCCGGCTGCGTGCGATTCAAGACGACAATTTAGGGCCTTGTGTTACGGTCTTGTGGCGCTACAAACGTTCGGCGGGTTTTCGGGCGGTGGCGCTTCGATTACCCGCCGCCGCCCCCGCTCCGCGCACTGCTGAGAGGAAGGGAGTGGGCGGCTGGCGGGTTGGCCGCCGCTCCCACCCGCCAGCGGGTTTTCGGGCGGTGGGGCCGCGATTACCCGCCGCCACCCCCGAAAAAGGCGAACTTGCTGCGGCGGACAGCGGGCTGGCCGCCGCTTGGCCCGCGGGTCCCCTGACATGCCTGCAACCGTGTCTGGAAGATTGGCTGGTGGAATAACCGGCACTTTTTGTGGGGGTGGGGTCTCTGGAGCAAAAAGTGGGGCAGCCGACCATTTTTTGAACTATACTGGAACTTTTTGGCCAAAATGGGCCAAAATAGGCTCTAAATAGTCTTATTATACAGACAAAATTATTTGGTCAGCAAAACAGGATACATGGTCAGCTTTTTCTTTCAAACCTTTTACCGTAAACCCTATAATTAGCCCCCCCCCGGGGGGCTAATTGTTTCGTTCGAGCTCTAGGAGGGTGTATAATTCTAGGTGAGAGGGGGCTAATTACCGTAAACCCTATAATTAGCCCCCCGGGGGCTAATTGTTTCGTTCGAGCTCTAGGAGGGTGTATGATTATAGGGGTCTAATTATGGGGGGGGCTTATAAACTGGAAGTGTCGATGAGTGGGAAGATGTGTGGTCAAAAAGGCGCGTGGAGGCTATTTTTAAGGGAAAAAGTCGCTGTGCACACACGTTGGTACACTCTAGGCTGATTCACAATTAACGGTCTTCCCATCGGTCTCGGTCTCGGTCTCGGTCTCGGTCTTCCCATCGGTCTCGGTCTCGGTCTCGGACTTTTTGACCCATGCCAAATTGACGACGCGTTGCCTCCGGTCTTTCAATGATCTTCGGTTAAATGCGCGCCTGTCAGCGTATTAAAGAGCGTACTGTGGCCCTTGTTTTCGACCTGTTTCATTTTTTATGCAACTTCCTAAGGAAACAAAAAAAGCACACGCAGTAGACGACGGGAACGCACTACCACCAGACAAACAGACCGACATTGTGCGGCAGACGCGGACCGCCCCCAGCGCTTCTGGCCGCCGCCAGGGGCGCGGACGCCGCTACAGGAGCTGTCGTCAGCGCCGCCGTCGACACCGTTGCCGCTGCTGCCGACGCTTTCGCTGACGCTGCCGCTTTTGCCGACGCTTACAGAAAATGTAGGACAATGCCGTCGAGCCCGTCCACCTTGACGTATGCAATGGCGGCGCAGATTTTCCCGCCGCCGTGTCTTTAGAGACGTGCAGCCATGCCGCCGCCGTTTTTTTTTGGATTTTTGGTATAATAGCAGTCGTCAATTATCCAAGGAGACGGCGCCGCCTCCACCTGTTGCATACGACGCATCGTAAACTCTTCCGTGTTTTCAATTTCGGCTAATTTCCTAGTCGCTTTGCGCTTATGCGAATACCGACAAATTCTTTAAGGGTGACGGCTATAGTAAAGCGTGACTACGGTAGCGCGCGCGTTCAACACGAGTTCAATGAAGACCGATGAAGACCGGAGCAAATGTTCAAAGTTCCCAACATCGTCGGTCTCGGTCTCGGTCTCGGTCTTCGCATCGGTCTTCGCTGTTTGGCATGGGAAGACCGAGACCGACACCGAGACCGAGACCGAGACCGATGGGAAGACCGTTAATTGTGAATCAGCCTTAACACACTCTCACACAGTCTCACATACAGATACGTGTACATACCTACATACATACACATACGCGACCATAGATACACCCAGACATGGAAACATGTGCCTTTTAGACGATGGCCCATTTAGGGAGGGGGCGTAATTATAGGGGGGGGGGCTAATTATAGAGGCTAATTATAAGGTTTACGGTATAAGGGGGGGGCTTATAAAATGGAAGTTTCGACGTGTGGGAAGGTTTGTGGGCGAAAAGGCGTGTGGAGGCGATTTTTAAGGGAAAAAGGCGCTGCGCAGACACGTTGGTACACTCTGGCACCCTCTCACACAGTATCACATGCACATGCACGTCTACTGCCGCTCGACTGAAACCGCCCCCCCCCTGTCCATACGCCCTTTTCGCCCACTCCATTACCAACCCCCAAGAGGATTCAAGTTCGCAAAAACGACACATCTAATTTGGAGTGCCATAACTCTCGGAATCCTCAACCGAATTCGACGATTCTTTTTTCAGACAAAATCCCAAAGTCTTGAGCCTAAGTATTCCAAATTTCACAACAATCCGACAAAGGAAACAAAAGTTATTTAAAAAAAAATGTGATAATTTTAAAAAATAAAACACCGTTTAAATCTGCTGGTCGTCGTTGGGCAGACCACAGGGTGGCCCACCGTTCTGGAGCCAACTTTGACGATGTGCCTTTTGCATCTCCATGGTCCGATTGCGTTGAAATTTTAATACGATGCACTTCAATCCTTTACCTAGACAAGTGCAAAGTTTCACTCACATTTTCGTTCGTTCAAAAAAAGTTTTGCTTTAACACAAACAACTTTGCGTTTTTCCACGTTATGTACTGTATTGAGTTTAACAAAATTAAAATTCGAGTGAAAGTGGCTGAAACTGGACGAACGTTAGCCTTGGAAAGGAAAATTAGCGTCGTAAAAATTAATTATGAAACTAAAATGCCAGAGAAGCAGTCAGACGTCTCAAGAAGCAGTTTCCAGACTGGACAACGTGCGCTCACTGAGGTTCATGGGACTTTCTTCCCCTGCACTGTCTACGCGGTAATCTGCTCTGCAATCTAGGTAGGCAGCACACGCATCTACCCATGCTGAGTTTTGCTCCAAAATTTGCCGATCTGTTCCCAAGAGTTGTGAGAAATGCGTACTGTCGATGGCGCACACTTAGAAAATCGATGATCTGGTGTCAGGCCAAATAAAACATGCTTGCTTTAACCGATTCCGTTGAAACTCCGCACTCATATAAGTAAAGGAATGAAGTATATCATATTCAAATTTCAACGCAATTGGACCGCTGAGACACAAAATGGCACATCGTCAAAGTTGGCTCCAGCTCCGTGGGCCACCCTGTATTCTGACCACTGACCAATCCAGCCGTTTCGCTGCGCAAAACATGCTGATCACAATTTGCTGACAATGTAGCCTATCTGCTGATCAAAACGAAATCCGCGGACAGAGTGTGCAAATTCGCTGATCTACATATATAATAATCGTTCTTCTGCCCATCATGTCAAATCTGCTGACCACAAGAAACCACGCCGTTATTGTATGGACATATAACGCCGAAAAGCACGGAAAAACACCAACATTTACTCACTTACAGAGTGAAAATCCCTTGGGAAAATTCCGCGGGGGGGGGGGGGGGTGGGTGGGGTGGTGAGAAAATAGTGGCCCCCAAACCCCCCCCCCCCCCGCCAGTTACAGGTATGGTTCGTGTGTCTCTGTGCGTTTGCTCGATACCCTACATACCCAACGTTTTCGATTGTCCCTCCACGGACAACAGAAACCTACAGTATACACAGAGCGAGCGACCTCGCAGAGCATAGGGACCGGGAAACGTTATGTAGATCAGACGCGCATTTACCGTGTACACAACATCTCATGATAAGCGCCCCTGCTTGAAGGAAATTAAAGGGCTAAATGTTGCGATTTGAATTTGTGCGTCCCTCGCAGCTCGGCTTTCAGCAATTGCGTGAGAAAATGGGCCATGTGAAGGCGTTTTTAGGTTGACGGAACAATGACGTAATCCTATACGCCGTGAAGATGGTTGAGATTTTGTCGCTGTTCGTGTCTCTCTCTCACGCTCGGGCCTTTCAGGCGTGGAAAGTCGCTGGGAGTTGCGAATTTCGTTCACAGGCCCACACAAACGGGTAAAACGCAGCGCCGCCTGTCAAACTTTTATTGAAGGTCTTCAGGTAAAGTTGAGTCTCCACAATAATTTTCATTGAAGTGTGCATTCTTTAAGAAAAGAAAGAATCAGAAATACATGGCGTGCGTCTTTGCTGCCATCGTTTCCACCATGTGGCTGTTACTGATGAGCAGTCAGGTCGGCCACAGGACGACAGCTAGAGTATTCGTGACTTGTTTTTCACGGCAACTGTCAACAGTGACACCTAACAAAAAAAAAACACCGCGGTTTGGCTTTTAGAACAAGGCCCTGCTGTTCCAGCGACAAAGCACTCGTCCTTTTGTAATGTCGAACCGTTTCTTGTCGGTTTTTTCCCTCGCGGCAGCCATATTGTATTTGATCGGATTCACCGATTTAGTACACCCACTGGGAAGTTCCCAGACAAAGTGTTTAGGAAGCCGTGGGTCAGCAGCGCACCCCGTCGAAGGAGCGAGCTAGCCGCAGCGCTGGGTCTCTCGCTGCGGGGGCGGCAGGCGTCGTTGACACGGCCTTGCCCGTCCTGGAACGCCGCTCAATCGAGGGGAGGCGTAGAGTGCCTCGTGGGGATTCCCTGGATATTTTCCAAATCAAGCTGGGAGTCAATCGTCTCGTCAGTTCCGTCGACGAGATTAAGGAGAAGCTGCTGGAAGAAGACAAGGAGCCCGTGACGACAGCGGCGCCTTGAAGAGCCCACCGACAGTCTGAGCGGAAAGAAAGAATTGGGGAACAGGTAAACACTGCGTCCGAAAGCGTGACTTCATAACCAAATAGCCACACATCGCGTACGAAAGGTTCCGGTATAATCGCAAGAGTAATTGTTGTGGAGAAGTTATAGGTACCTTGTTCGGGGATGGCGCTGCGTTTCGCGATCAATTCCTGTTGCCTGTCACTTTTCATTTACCGATCGGATTTTCGTGAAATTTGGAAGATGGACGCAGAACGCTTTTGGGATTTTGTCTAGAAGAGGAATCGTTAAAATCGGATTACATAGCTTTCAAAAAGTTGTGACCATTTAAAGTTGAAGTCTGAATATGCGAGTCAAATCAATGATCCAGGCACGTGCATGCACACTGCAGTCAAACGCCTTTCTTCTCAGACCATCTGCAACAACATTTCAGACTGTGTGCGAAGTTTCATGGGCTACATAATGACGTTAACCGTTTTCAGCGGTATTTGGAGTTTGCATCACATCGGTAGCAAAATTCAAAGTCAGTGCCAAAGTCACGCACAGCAAACGCATTTCACCGAAAGTTCTCTATTGAAAATGGAAAATAAAAATCCGATAAATTAAAACTGTGTGGATTGTTCTGAGAATATGCCGATTCTAAACCACCCTTGTTTTATGTAAATTCAACAACTCTTTGTTCAGAAGCAGACATCCAAAATGTTCCCATGAGTTAGAGGACTTTTGTAGATTTCAGAATTTGGCTGACACTGCTGAGGTGTAAAAGCTGGCTCATTGACATAATTGGGTCAAATAATCCTCAGGACACTCCCCTTTTGTTTGGTGATTTTGGCAACAGGTGGGCTCTGATCAGCTGCAAAATAAATCTGACGGGTACCTTGAATCCCGAATTGAGGCCCCCCCCCTCTCCGATGTCGCCCCCCCCCCCCCTACAATAAGCGCCCAAAATGAGTGATCTCTGCCGTCTACAGAACGTACACAGCAGGCGCGCTAAGTACGCATCCCGAATCGCACACATAACCGTTTCCGCTCATCTGGCACGACGATGGCGACATTTTTCTGGTGTTTTTTTACCTCTTGTGGCTTTCCAGTTTTGCAGCTCTTCTAGAAACGGGATCATAAATTTCTCCAGAATGCAGAATGCCTAAAACGTGCAGTGCGTGCGTTCGGGCGGGCGCGCGCGCGTGCGTGCGAGCATTTGCTAACTGCAAAGCTTACAGTATCCAATGAGAGCGCTCGCTCGACGCGAGATTTTCGTGCGAATTTCTGTCGCATCAATTATGTAGGACGCGCCACGGTTAGGCTTTCAGCTATTGCGTGAGAAAAGGAACCGTGTGTACATTTCTAACAGTTGCTTCTCCGTTGAATGAACACGGAACAAGGACGTAATCACATGCGCTGTGAAGATGACTGTGATTTCGCCCTTGCCTGCAACTCTCCCACACTCGGACCTTTCATTCGTGGAGAATCGCTTGGAATTGCAAAGTTCCGTTCACAGACCCGGACCCAAATAAAACGCAGGGCCGCCTTTTCAACTTTCATTGAAGCTCTTGAAGGAAAGTTTAGTAGAAGAAAGATTTGGGTATTCAGACTGCGATACCGTAAGTCTTTTGCTTTATTTTGTTAAGAAAAAAGTTGGTTGGGGAACCATGACTAGTTGCTTCCAAACTCTTGTTGAGATCCTCATCGCCTTGCCTACTCGAAACCGTTCTTGCAACACCAGTGTCTGGCCGCGTGCGAAGGTTGGGTTGAGGAGTGGAACTTCGGAAAAGTCCTTCTCCCCTTTCAGGCCAAAGATTGGCAGCTGCTTCAAGCAACCAGCTTGTACAGTCCAAGAGGAGCGGGGGGGGGGGCGGTGGGAAATGAGGGGGCAACTTTTATGCAGTTTACGTTCACGTACATATATACATACATACATGCAACTGGGGGAAGGGGAAGAGGTAGGGGGTTGCCCACCCCAGGTCGTAAGTTGCCAGGTGGTGGAGGTCAAAAGTTGCCCCTCCCCAGCCCCCCGTTTTTTCAAAAGTTTTCCAACTTGTCTACAACTGTAAAAAGTAGTGTATTTTTTGGTTTTTTCAGTGTTTTTTTACCCTAAAACAGCTAAATAGCGCTATTTATAGCCTATTTTAACCTATTTTCTTGACCACAAGCCTATTTAGGCACAATTTCGGTACACTTTTTTATCCTCTGACACCCCGGCCCCTCCCTTTTCAAATCTGCGTGCCCCCACGCCTCCCCCCCCAGAATGGTCGCTAAGACTCCCCCACTTCAAAAACCCGGCGGTTACATGTATGCGTAAATACACTGCAATGGATAGGTATCTTTTCAGGGCAAACCAAGACGGAGATGGCGGGTGGACCTTTCGCGATGCTTCTTCTTCTTCTTCTTCTTGTTGTAGCGCAGCAGACTTTGGCGCAGAGTGAGTTACGTTACGAATCTACTGTAGAACTACAATGGATGCATTTTTTATACCGCAAGAGTGCTGTGCGGCGCATACATGTAACCGGGTTTTTGTAGGTTTGTAGTGGGGGGTCGGAGACCATTCTGGGGGGAGTGTGGGTGGGGGGGGGGGGGTAAGCAAATTTGAAGGAGGGCGGTGTCAGATGGTAGAAAGTGTACCTAAATAGTGTCTAAATAGGCATTTTTGTCAAAAATAGCTTAAAATAGGCTGTAAATAGCGTTATTTAGCTGTTTTAGGTAAAGAAACACTGACAAAACGAAAAATACACTGCTTTTTGCAGCTATAGACAAGTTGGAAAACTTCAGAAAAAAATCTGTGGTTGGGGGTTGGGGACGGGTGAACACCCGTGGGGGGGGGGCAAGGCCCCCCCCCCCCCCCCGAACCCCCCAGTTACATGTATGGGCCGGCGATGTCAAGGACCAATGTTTTAATTGCAGCCATGTTCATCAAGAGACCGTCTCCTGGGCAGACCTTTGCGCTGGGACCGACGGATCAGACGTTTGAGCTAGTCTGTTCGGGCGGTGGAGTGTGGACCGAAATTCACTGGCAAGACTCGAACGGAAAACAACTCGACGACACCGAAATGACCCTCGGGGAACGGCCTCAGCAGTTCGATGTATGCAGCATACACATGCCGTAAATCCTCCAATAGTGCCCCCGGGGCACTATTCTTTAACCTCTTCTCACCCAGACGCACTATTGGAGAGGGGCTCTATGCTTTCAACCTATGCCCTAAAACCTATGGCAATTTCGCTGTCAGAATGACCGATTTGTCGGTGATTTTGATCACTTTCTTTCCGTTTAATTAATGGTTGATTTGCCGTTATAGTTACGTTTTTCTTACTGTACACTTTGAATTTCATCTGCATCCGATGCAAAAAGGTCCGTAGAGTGCAGTTGTAGCCCCCCATCTAGGGAAGTTGTAGCCCCGTGCACTTGCACAAAAGGTCCATGCTTATGACTCGGGCCGGACGTTTGCTTTGCATGTCCGTGTCGTCCGTAGCCTGATCCGTGTCCCTGTGGGTGTGCCACGGTTCTCGGCCTTTAGACATCATGTTGGTACAAAATTCCATTCGAGGCACCTTACCCCGCTCCCCGGCCCCTCCAGCACTCGGCCGGACCCGATTACGAAAAGAAAGAAGCATGCGTGGAGACTACTTTTCAGCAGGGAACCCAGAAGAACTACCAGACGATTATAAATCGTCTGCGCGTGCCTCGTCCGTGCAGCGGCCGGGCCGAGTACGTCTGCGTCGCGACCGATGGCACGCGCACCATCAGGAGCCCCGCTTCGGTGACAGCCGAACAGCCTGCACAATGCACGGCGTCCAGAGAGGGAGAGTGTCGCCAAGGCAAATATTTCCATTGCACTGTATGTACATGCAGTGCATGAACTGAGTTGGCAACTTTTTCGCCGCGCTGACGCTCGGCGAGTTCATATACGGACGGAAAAATTCGTAATGGTCTGTCCGTCCGTCCGTCTGCTCGTCCGTTACCAACCGGTTCTCCATTATGGCTTGACGGATCGGACCAAAAGTTTTTTTTGAGCATTTTTTTGGGTCCAATTCGGAGATACTCCTTTTTTAGATTTATACTAAGAAATTCATAAAAAAAAATTTAATACTTCTGTGTCCTCGAGCAAAATTTCTGTCAAAACACATGCTTAAGGATAGGGCCCAATCTGTGAAGAAAATTTCTCTGTCTGGGAGCAAAATTTCTAGGTCAAATTTGGGAAAACGCATTTGGGAAAACTTGCGAAAACAAATTTGGGAAAACCCAAACGAATAGGACTAGGATGTGTACCAATCTGGGACAAAATTTCTGTGTCCAGGAGCAAAATTTCTGGGTCAATTTTGAAAGTTTCCACTGCGTTACTTTCCGCAAATCTGAAAGGCTATGCTCGTGCGTTCGCCAGTACGCGCGTCTGTCCAGCCAGCCACCCACTCCCCTCCGCTTCCACGCTACACAGAGCCCAGAGCCAGGGTGACATGAGGCATACCTGTAACTGGGTCTGGCAGAGTGGGGGGGGGGGGTAGCTGGCCGATTTTGGGGGAGGGGGTCTCCGGAGCAAAAAGTGGGGGGGGGATAGCTGGCCATTGTTTGAGTTATAATGGTACTTTTTGGTCTAAAATGGGTATAAAAAGGGTGTAAACAGTGTTGTTTAGCTGTTTTATGATCATATAACACTGAAAAGCACTGAAAAACACCAACAGTTACTCACCTTTATCGTTTTACACATGACGAAAATCCTTTGGGAAAATTCTGGGGGGGGGGTCGGGGGGGAGTTGGGGGGTGGTTGAAAAACTAGTGGGGGGCCCCCAAAGCCCCCCCAACCACCCCCCCAGTTACAGGTATGACATGAGGCAGCGTGGGCGCCTATGGCCCTGTATTATGGCGGGGAGGGGGCAGTGTGGATGCCTAAGGGCGCATCAGTGCATTCCTATGCACCTACGCAGGGACGTGGACGTCCTCCCTCCTCCTGTTTCCTCCATCTGCAATTGCAATGCAGACTTTTGGACTTTCTGAAAAAAAGCAAGGTGGTGTAGCATTTGGCAATGCAACAACAGTGCATTTTCAATGCAACAAAAAGACAATAACGGGGTGTCGTATCATTGAGGCTTGTGCGGCGGTTTCACCAATTCCAAAGGAATCGGCACTGCTAAAGAATTCCAGGAAGTGCACACCCGTCCAATCTGTGCAGAAGCACAGAAATTTCGAATGAAAGTCAACAAATTCAAATGAAGTGCTTTTTGAAACGAGCTTTAGTGGTTTAGTTTAGTTGTTTAGTTTTGTTGGTGTTTAGTTTAGTGGTTCCATCGAGAATCAAACCCAGAACTTTGCGCGCAAGAGGCGGATTCTCTACCAGCACACCATCCGCTGCCCGTAGTTGCGGTGATTATCTATATTACTAAAGCACAATGTCTGTCTGTCTGTCTGTCTGTCTGTCTGTGTGCAACGCAGCCCAGAGAGTTGTGCTGGATGGATTGAGCTAAAATTTTGTATGAAGCTGCCGTGGGAAACTTCACCGTCATTTAAGGGCCGGATTTGCGATAGCTACCGTAATTCGTGAGTTATGCAAATTGCGCATACGTGTTTGATCGAATTTGAGAATTCAGTGTCAATTCTGCTTGGGATATATGTAATCGACCGTGCTGATCACGAATATCACATCCGTTTTCCAGTGCGATACCGTAATCGCGAGATACGACGCATTGAATATGCAAATTGCGTTTGATCGAATTTGAGAATTCAGTGTCAAATCTGCTTGGGGTGTATGTAATCGACCGTGGTGATCACGAATCTGGCATTCGTTTTCCAATCTGCTGCAGTAATGACAAGATATAGCATTATCCTTTTCTACAGTAGTATGACTGTTTGTTGGTTCTGTCTGCAATGCAGCACAGAGTTCTGCTGGATGAGCTTGAGCTGAAACTTCTTTGTATGAAGCTTGCTTCGCGCATTTTACCATCAAAATAAGAGTGGCACTACTGAAGCTATCGTAATCCATGCGTTATGCAAATATAAATGAATTATATGATAATACAGCACATTTTATGCGTGCTTCTGACTTATCAGAAGTGTTTAGAAAACAGTTCTGTACAGATCAATGGTGTAGTGCCTATGATGTCCGTTACTTTTCTGGAGCTCCTGGGATCAAACCTCTGCCATAAGAATACTTGTAACTTTTTTGTTTATAACTTTTTTGTTTTGCACGTGTTTATGCTATAAAAACTTGAACTTTTTATTATTTTTTACTTTGTTTTACAGGTGTTAGCGCTATAAAAACTTGTATCACACGCACACGCACGCACGCACGCACGCACGCACGCACGCACGCACGCACGCACGCACGCACGCACACGCACTGGACATGGACAGCGCACGTACGCACATGCACGCACGCACGCACGCACGCACGCACGCAAGCACGCACGCACGCACGCACGCACGCACATGGACACGGACACGCGCACGCACTCGCACGCACGCACGCACGCACGCACGCACGCACGCACGCACGCACGCACGCACGCACGCACGCACGCACGCACGCACGCACGCACGCACGCACGCACGCACGCACGCACGCACGCACGCACGCATGCACATGGACGTGGACACGTGCATGCACGCACGCGCACGCTCGATCGCACGCACGCATGCAGCACACACGCACACACACACGGACGCACCCACGTACGCACGCACGCACGCACGCACGCACGCACGCACGCACGCACGCACGCACGCACGCACGCACGCACGCACGCACGCACGCACGCACGCACGCACGGACTCGCGAGTGGGCGCACGCACGCATGCGCGTGTATGTGTTAGCGTTTTAGTTGTGCGTTGTTTTAGTTTTTCTTGGCATTGAGCACTGATCGTCGACGCATTAAACGTAATAAATGAAATATTGTGGTGCGTTTTGCCCGGTCCAATGGCCCAATGAACTTGGATTTCCCCGAAAAAGAAAACGGCTGAAAACAATTGATGCGTCCGCGTCCGCTGCTGCGTCCGATAAAAACTTTCTTAATTTTAGGCTTTGCTTAGGCTTAGTCGAGACCTTGCTTAGGCTCATGCTTTGGCTTTGATTTGGCTTAGGCTTATGCTTCGCTTAGGCTTAGGCTTAGGCTTAGGCTTCGCTTAGGTTTCGGACGCAGGACGCGGACGCAACAATTGTGCTTTGCCAAAAAAAGACGACGTAAGGAAGACACAAGCCCAAGCCCGCCGAAAACCGCCCGCCCACGGCGCGCTGGAATGGAATCGGAAGCGTCGGTCCGCGATCCTAGCTTAGACCAGGTCCAAAGGCCTTGCGCCTGCAGATCAAGGTGCATGAACATACATATGTGAGCAATCATGCAGATTACAAAAAAGCCTATTATTATTAGCTGACTCTGAAGGGCTGATTAAAACAATTAGCCTACTGCCTATATGGGATTTATGGTGTGTCTGCTCAAGATGGTATAGTGCCTAATTTTTACTATCGAATGTAATGACTGGAGATGTAATGACGCAAGAATAAAGCGTTACAACAAAAAAGGTGAAATGTTTTCCTGCATTGCAGAAGTGCATTGGTTGCATTGGTTGACTTCCTTTGGCTTTTGCTGCAGCACTTTACAGATTCGTCATTGTTGTTTTTAAACTGAGCATTCACAGCATGATTTTATGACACATTGTATTGATGATGAGTCACTACTGAGGACATGAAAATATTGATAATGAATCACTCTGAGCACGTTTTTAATGATGAATGACAAATGACAAAAGAGATGAAAGGTTTCTCAGATATAGCAAAATCTCTGCCTATTCTCGCCCCCAACCCCCCATTGGTCATTGAGCTGCTCGACCTTTTGGGGGCCTCTGGGCGATAAACTATTTTCGGGCTCTCCCATTCTCTCCAGCCCCCCTCCCCCCCCCCTTGCACCGGTTCATGGTCTCCTTTGTGTGCGCGTTTTGTGCATGTTTCGGATTGTTCGTGCTGGGTTGCGAGAGCAAAACGTTTTTGAACATACATTGTACAACACACACAAACAGACACACCGAAAAGCCTATGCTCTCCCCCCCTCGCCACATAGCATCACCACAGAAAATAATACAAAACTTCTGCAAATGAGTCTCAGCGCATGTCTCCAATTTACGTCATCGGTGTGTTGATATGAAATTTATTTAAAACAGAGTGGGTGTTACAAGCATTTCTTTAGTATTCATGCAAATGCGTTGGTTGACATGCACTGGCTTTGGTTGACCTGTATTCCAACACTTTGCAGTTTCATCATTGCAGTGCTTCATCATTGTACAAATGAGTATTCTCAACATTATTTTATTTCATGAGACAAATTGATGTTGAACCACTTTGGAGAACTTTGCAAGCAGGAGTCCTGAGTTGAAGCGGCTAGTCAACCTACATTGAAGTTAGGTATTGGAGACATTTTTTTACCTAGTTAGTTAGCCAGTTATTTGGCTGAAAAACCAATCTACAAGTTAGTTCTAGTTAAAACTAAGTCAACTAACTGCTCGACTAAGATGTTAGTTGCGAACCTGGCACCTACCCATCTGCGCGTAATGCCTACCAATTTTCTGGTTGAAACAACAGAAGCGCCACCTCCCCTCCCAATTGTGTCCCGGAATCAAAATTGCGTGCGGTACGGCGTGGTACATACCGCGCGCAGGAGTAGAGGGAGCATCACCGATCCTCTGCGGGGAGACTGCGCTGGCGGCAGCTGCTCGGACCACTCCACGCATCGTTCTGTACACGCACGCGGTCTACGAATTTTTGGACGTGGCCAGCACGACGCTCTACTGCCGAGCCAAGGGCACGCCTGCGCCCACGATCACGTGGACGTACAGCAGACGAATCGCCGAGGAAGGACAGCGGCTCCGCTACGCTACGCCAGTCGACGTGGCCACCGACACCGACTTCGAGGTGAGTGAAAAGTGGAGCAGGTTGCTCTGTTGGGGTTGTTTGATGCTTGCCTGGTTAGTCACTGCGTCAGGTGATTGGCCACCCACTCGGTTAGTCAGTCTCTCGACCCGCCGATTGGTTGGTCTAGTCGTGTGGTCCTCTGATTGGTCGCCAAGGCGGCCTAATGGTAGAGATGTGAACTATGGTCCACAAGGTCCCACTATTCCGGACTTCCCTTCCAGTGGATTTTTCTCTGGTCATCCTTGCAGTAGAACATACCTACCTATGTGGCGATCTTCTTCTTGCCTGTGGCGGCGGCCCTCGTGGCCACTATGCGTGCCTCAGACTGAATGGCGTCTTTTGTGTGACGAAACATGGTCGGAGTCGTCTGGACAGCAGGTTGATCTCCTCTGGGAGCTGTATATGTCCTGGGCGTCCCATGAGCTGCAGGCCATCAGAACCAACCCAGCGGCAGTGACAATTCCGGCCCGTTAGGGAAGTCAGCCCTACAAATCGGGCTGAATGGGTCTCATCTCTCACTAGCAGCGATCGATTGTGATCAGAGAGAGAGGCCTCCGCGATCATAGAAGCGGCCCACACACAAACGAACAACCAAAAAATTGATCGTTGTGTCACTTTGAGTCACTGTCTGTTGGCCACTTGGTCGTTCGATTGCGTCCGTGTTTCACGCTCTCTGTTTGTGAACAGATTCTTCCAACTGGTGACCTGCGAATCAAACGAGTGCGCCAGGACATGAACATGTGCAAGTTTCGCTGCACCGCCAGCAACAGTCACGGCACGGATTCGGTGGAACCAGGCTTTCTAATGACGGTAAAGGGAGAGTGTGTAGGCAAAACAGGCTGAGTTAACGAACACTTCACCACATTACGCAATATTTGGTTATATTTTGGAGAACATTCAATCCCTTCTAAAGTTTTTGTGGAAGTGGATAAATACAATTAGTACAATTCGGCGCTATTCAGTGTTATATGACTATACAGATAATTCTTACTTTCACACGTTTTGACCAAAGTGCCTATTTAGGCGATATTTTGGTGACACGCTTTTATTCTGGACATCTAGGTACCTATGTATCTTTCTCCACTTTTGCTTGAGACCCCCCACCCCACACCTCCACCCCCACACATCACACCACAATGATTACGGTATCATATCACGTTTATTGAACCAAAGAGCCAACAAATTTGACGAATCGGTTGCAGCCTAGGCCTACGACAACGACTACAACCACTACGACTACGACCCCAGCACCCTGACCGCTTATTGTCATCGAGCTTTTTCCGGAGACGCAGTTGCTTCTCAGCGCGCGAAGTCAAGAAGAACAGTGTTGAGGATGCATAATTCACTTCTTTCTTTTTTTATTTGTCAGCCTGATTGCATCTTCTTGTGCCATTGCATGACTAAAACCACTGAGCCTACAGCAGAGCGAGCTAATTGAGGTTTCACAAGCAGAAAACGTGTCTAGAATCCGTACCGCAATTTCAGCTTGTCGCAAGCTGGGCGAGATACCGTAAATACTCCAATAGTGCCCCCCTCTCCAATAGTGACCTAGTGGCAAAAAGTGCCATACGATTTGCGTTATTGAGGGCCAGAAATCAAGCAGTATTGATGTAGAAGTGGTGTGTGCACAGCTACGCCTATTAATGAATGGAATTCCGGGTACTTTGAACTGTTAATCATTAAAAAAAACGCAAAAAAATTCTAATAGTAGAGCGAGCGAGGTTGAAAGTATAGTGCCCTGAAGGCACTATTGGAGGATTTACGGTATTTGCATTCGAGTCAAAGTCTGATTGAAGACCAGTCAAGCAGCCGATCCAACGGTCGCTGTTTACCAATGCGGAAAGAGGATTGTGTCCCAGATTGTGCGCACGCAACAACACGCATGCAAATATGTAAAATGAGAATTTCACCGGCAGTTCACTTACACCTGTCCCACATTCAACCTCACAACAGTTCAGCTCCATTCTGACAATGTCGATGTCACATATCACGGGCTGCTGTGCTATCGAAGTGCCTACCAACTGCAAATCGCCATGGCAATGAAAGCGGCAGCTGCAGCCACGCGGGCGGTCACAATTTGTCTCATAAAAAAACATCTCGACTGAAAAACTTGACTTCATCAGCCTCAAAAACCAAAGATGCGCCGAGTTCAGCGCGACACTGCGTTAATTTGCTAATATTTGCGCAATGGCCGTCAGGGTACAGCGACACATCACTCTTTTCGGTCAACGTTCGCGGTGGCGGCGGACCTGCACATCGCACCCACGAGCATCGAGCGCGTCTTCCGCCACGGCCAATCGCGCAACAACCGGCCGCGCATCGTCAAGATCGCCTTCAACGACTTGGACTCGCGCCGGCGCTTCCTGGTCGGCTTGCGCCCTCTGTTGAGGGAACGCCTGCAAGCTGGCCAGACGCAGCCGCCATTCTACGTGCGCCCGGATCTGACGCCTCTGGAGCTGGAGCAGAATGCGCTGCTGAACAAGGAGAGACACCGGCGGATTCAAAATGGCGAAGACGTCGTCATTTTTCGAGGTGAGATCATGTTGCGCGCCGCACGCGATCAGTTGCGCTCGCGGTTGCCGGCTCGGGCGCAGTTAAACTGAGTGCGCTTCCCAGTCTTGCCGCGAGTCGTACTGTGCCCATTCATGCGTTCGGCTATAGCCTCTGCTCAACAGCAGTAGGTATGCAGCATAGGAGCGCGCCCCTAAGTAAGCCCCAGTGTGCGGCACAAGTAGGTGGAAACGTGAACGCCGCGTGTCTCTCTTCACTCATTTACACCACACCTCTCCCGTCCGCCCCAAGCCCACTGCCCATACCCCCTGTCGATTATCGATGCGCGTCCTCCGTACAGCGCACCCATGCGGCTTCTCCCACCTCTCTCCATCCCTCCTCCCAAAGGCCAAGCCCCAACTCCTCCTTGTGGTTCTATGTATTAAATGCGCAATCTCTTAGGCATGGACAGAAACTGGATCAATTGTGTACGTATCTGCGCACAACGCTTGCCAACTTCATTGTCTGCTTATGCGAGACGTGGCTAGATGCCACCTTCCCCTCTGCGCTCCTTGAGAACCAGTCTTCCCATACCACCTACAGAGTTGACCGTTCCGGCCGTCTAGGCGGGGGGTGTCTCATTCTAGTTCCTAAAAGCATTCGTTCTGCTGTCTCTATCCCAGCCCAATCCCACCCACAGTTTGAAGCACTGTCTGTTGATCTCTATCTAAAGAATACCCGCTTGCGCATTACTAATGTGTATCGACCGCCGTCGTCCAACGACTCAGCTCCTCTCATCTCGTACCTGACCAATGCGCTCTCTGTCAGCCACCCCTCTATCCTAGTGGGAGACTTTAATTTGCCTAGCGTGGACTGGACCAATCTCACGCAAAGGACAGATGCACGCACAGCTGAAAAACTAGTTTTCCAATACTTCCTCTCAACTGGGTTAGAACAACATGTTGACCGGCCAACGCGGGGGAACAACATTCTTGACCTCGTGCTATCTAACCAACCGCACATTATACACTCTGTGACTGTAGAACCCCCTTGTTTATCATCGGACCACCTCGCTGTCACTTTTCAAACTATTGAATCACTGGACACGAATAAACCAGTGAGCAGTTACCGTAAGTATGTAAATGGGAATTACACAGCTATGAACGAATACTTATTCAATGTAGATTGGGTGGCTCTATTCGCAGCATGTACAAACGCTGTTAGTATGTGGAACCACTTCAAAAACGTTTTGCATCACTGTATTGAACGCTTTGTACCAATGTGCACTCCAAAAAACAAACCCGTCTCAAAAGAAGTTCGAAAGCTAATTAATAAGCAGAAGAGACTGCACAATAAATTTAAAGCCTCACAAAACCTAGATGACTACAACAACTGGAAAGCAGCCAACAAAGCAGCAAATAGAGCCATCCTCAGTGAGCAATGTGCGTTTGAAAATGGTTTGGCTAGGCGTGGGAACTGTCGAGAATTTTGGAAATACGTTTGTGGGCGTATGAAGACAATTCCATCAGTAGCTTCCCTCAAAGCCTCCGATGGCTCGCTTAGGCACACTGATGCTGAAAAAGCCTCCATTTTAAACAATCAATTCTCTTCAGTGTTTGTCACAGACAATAACGAGCCATTGGAATTGTCTTCACAAACCCATGTACGCATGTTACCTCCAAACTTTTCGGAATTTGACATATATCTAGCGCTCTCTAAGCTGCCCAATAAGTTTTCCTCAGGGACCGACGGAATTCCCCAGTACTTATTAAAGCGAGTGGCCCTTGCGATTGCCTACCCACTTATGCGAATCTTCAACTTATCCCTGGCCACAGCCCAAGTACCACCCGACTGGTTGTGCGCTAACATCACACCCGTGTTTAAAAAGGGCGCCAAAAACATCGCTTCCAATTACAGACCAATTAGCATCACCAGCACATCCTGCAGACTTTTTGAAAGCCTTATTAAAAAACGTGTCCTAGCACACATGCAATCCCATGGGTTAATCAGCTCTGCGCAACATGGTTTCCTAGCCAAACATAGCACTGTTAGTCAACTTCTAGAATGTCTGAATGACTGGACTATAGAATTGGATGCTAGACAACCTGTTGACATAGCTTACTTGGATATTGCCAAAGCATTCGATACAGTTAGCCACTCAAAGTTGCTGCATAAACTTAAGTGCTATGGAATTGCGCACTCAATTACCAATTGGCTCAGTAGCTGGCTCACAAATCGCACCCAACGGGTTAAAGTAAATGACACTTTTTCTGATAGCGCGCCAGTTGGTAGTGGAGTCCCTCAAGGTAGCGTGCTAGGTCCACTCCTGTTTCTTATTTTCATCAACGACCTGCCAGCTGTTGCAAACCAAGTTTCCCTCAAACTGTTTGCGGATGACTGCAAGCTGTATTTTCGGTCCAAATTACCAGACGATCGCAGCAAGCTGCAAAACTCCCTGAATTTAATTTATCAATGGTGCAACGAAAATCAGCTCCAGCTTTCTCTTTCCAAATGTTCAGTCCTTCACCTCGGTATAAATCGCAAGGAAAGAACAAACTACAGTGTAGGAGGAACACAGCTATCTACGGTAGAAACTATGCGTGACTTGGGCGTCACTGTTTCCAAAGATCTTCGCTTCACTGAACATTGCAACCAGATTAGTAAGGCTGCTGGTCTAAGAGCTTCCGCAATACTAAACTGTTTTCACACTAGAGATTTGAAGGTGTTAAGAGTGTTATTTTGCGCGTTTGTTAGAAGCAGTCTTGAATATGCTTCCCCGTGTTGGAATCCGGTCATGGTTGGTAACACAAGGCAGCTGGAGTCAATTCAGAGAACTTTCACCCGAAATATTCCGCAACTACGCCACTTGTCATATGATGAACGGAGAGAGTGCATTGGTCTTCCCCTCCTTGAGCTGCGGCGGCTACATGCCGATTTAATCTATGTCTATAAAATAATTCACAAACAAACTTCCAATAAATTTGAAGATTTTTTTACCTTAAATAGAGACAGCAGAACGAGGGGGCATAATTTTAAACTCTGTCCACAAAAACACAAGACTCAATATAGAGCGCACTTCTTCTCTAATAGGGTCATTGCTGCTTGGAATGCCTTGTCGGAAGGAACGGTCAACTCCAAAACTATAATTACATTTAAACATAAACTCCTAAAGGAAAACTTATCCCAATTCCTAAATGGTTAGGTTATAAAATCACCTTTTTGGTGTCACCTAGCCATGTCTCGCACGTGATAACGTAAACAGTTGGCGGGCGTTGCATTTCCATCCCTCCTATTTGCTAACTGTGGGCATTTGTACTTTGTTTGTTGTGACACATGTGTACCCAATTCGCTCGCTCGCTGTGCTTCGCCTTTGTGCCTACACCGTGCTTCGACGAATAAAAAAAAACAAACAAACAAACAAACGTTGGTGCGGCGGTCGCGGTTAGCATAGCGCACAGTGCGTCAGCGGAGGGTAGAATGGCATTGGGGTCATCATAATAGCGCGTCTGCCCACATAATCCGTTCGTCCTTGCGCGTGTCGAGCTATATTTTCACACCAGATAACGTCGTACTGTTATGCAGGAGCCTGTGCAGGCCAGTATACTGCCTCGACAGCTGTCGTTTCGGAACAGCGTTTTTTTTTTTTGAAGACAATGAAGACTTGTCTGCTGCTCCCGGTGGCAGCGATCGCGCTGCTGATTGGCTCGAGTGACTCTTGCAAGTCGACGCCCAAGCCCAAGTCTCGTGCGTATATTCACTACTTGCCCGGCTCTACTGCCTTCGAATTTTTCTCGACAGTTTCAGCCATGCATGCGTGAATTTTACGTTGATATTTGTCAGGCGTTCGGTGCCAACAGCAGTAAACCTTGAATCCTGTGCCTTTTGCATACCGTACAGTCTGATCAAGTGAGGCTTGGCATCTGTTCTATTGATCAAGATTATCGCCTGTTGGGCCTTGTTGGCATTTTGCTCGAACCAGAGGCGCATTGCTCAATTCCCTGGGAGAGAATTGTCCGTTTAGTCAAGTTTTGACAATTCCCTCCATTTAGCCAAGAGCTCCGAGAGACTCGTGATGAGTGGTGGCAAGGCGCTCCTCGGGGAGGGTGTTACCGACGCCGTGACCGTCATTGACCACGACGATCAGAAGCTCGTCGCTTCCGCTGTCAAACTTCCCAAGGTATGTATGCTACATATACGTGTCTTGGATACACCCGGCCGTGACTCAGCGGTAATGGGTCGTCTTCGCGCGCCCGTGGTCGGGGGTTCGACTCCCGCCACTGCCACCCGTCACTAATTCTCTCAGACAGAAGGATGAACGTTTGCACGGCGCGTCCCGCCGTCCGGTTGACATCCGGTTTGGGGTACATATGAATCTGTTGGGATGGGAGGGGGCTGGTCATTGACACACTACCACTCGGCGTCGCCGATCACTGCTTATTCATCGTTCTCAGGCTATCGGATTGCACGTCGCTGGGTCAGTCGGTAGAAAAATGGTCGTGACGGGAGGGGTTGGCGAGGCGCGATCGCGCAAGACGTTCATCCTGGAAGGAGACACCGCCAAAGAGGGAGCCGACCTGCCACTGTCCAAGACCATAGGCCTCAGCAGCGCTCAGATTGGTAAGTATACGCACGGTTACAGACAAGCAGTTCACATACTGAAGCCCTTGAGCGTTGTGGTGACTGCAGGTGACAATCTGTACGTGTGTGAAAAGAAAGCAAAGAAGCCATCCGCTCCGAAGTGCCACAGCTATTCGATTCACCTCGACAAGTGGACGCAGCTCAAGCAGGATCTACCCACCAAGAGAGCCGTACTGGCACGGACATTGACGGCCGATGGCGAGCGCTATCTTTATTCGCTTCTGTCTGTGCAGAAGAATTCGAATGCGCTCAAGACGCCCAGGTCGGATTGCCTTCTCCAAGACAAATCGCATTTCCTAGAGGTGGCAGTGCAATTCTAGGCAGTCTCCGGCAAGCGGGAACGCGCTGCGGGAAACCGAGACGCACCAGCTCGTGTACCGACTCGACGTGGACCAAGCGGACGCCCAGTGGACGCTGCACAGCAGCACTCGCGCCACTGCCGAGACGGAAATGTGCGCGTCGCTGCGTCGCGTTTGCGGCCCCGTACTCTCGACTTGTACAGGATCGAACCGGTCAGCGCCTACGTGCCAGCGACGAGACGACTGCTGACGTGCGGCCTGCGCAGCCAGGACCAGGCGGCCGCCGTCGTCTGCGCCTACTACGACCCGGCGACGAAGGAGTGAAGCAAGGCGCCGACCCTGTACGAGGGGCGCAGTGGCAGCAGCTCGCTGCTGACATCGCTGCGCCACTGCGCGGGACGGGTCTTCGCCTTCCACTCTCACCTGCTCGGCGCCCCCGAGCGCAACGTCCAGACGCTGGCCGACGGCGCCGACGAGTGGCTGACGCTCGACGTGCCCAGCGCCAACGACGGCCTCGGCTACTTCGCCACCGCCTGCCTCGACCTCGCCCCCCAATGATCGGCCATGCACAGCGAGAGCAAGCAATAGGCATTTCTGCGACTTGCGGCAGCAAAGGACATACTGTACCTGTAACTGGGGGGGGGGCTTTTGGGACCCACTGTTTTTCCAACACCTCCCTCCCCCCAACCACTCCCCTCCCCTCCCTGAACTTTCCCAATGGATTTTGACCTTGTCTAAGACGACAAAAGTGGGTTACTGTTGGTGTTTTTAGCGCTCTTCAGTGTTAATGAGCATAAAACAGCTAAATAGCACTATTTTGAAGGTTATTACCTATACCGATTTTTGACCAAAAAAGCCAGTTTAATTCAAAAAAAAAATGGTCACCTACCCCTACTTTTTGCTCTGGAGATTTTTCGCCAGAATTCGGCCATTTAGCCCCACCCCCCAACTCTGCCACCCTGTTACAGGCATGCATACAGTAGGTAGCTAGATCCAATGTACCCTGGCTCCAGTGTTTCTATCACCACAGGGTGCAGTCCCAACGAAAAGTGCACAAATAGGTATACTTAGTAGCGAACGCTCGTGGTGAAAAACGTCTCTCGGCAGGTCTTGCGTGCTATTCCTAATGAAAACGCTTTGCAGTGCGTCGTAAACGCATCACTCGAGACTTTTGGGCGATTACCGCCTCCAAAGCGAGCTCGTCGTAGTCCTGGTCCTCGACTTGACCACTCGCCTCCGCATCGTCACCGCGGTAGAAGGCGCACCGCTGCTTCGCGGTCGAAAATGCGTAGCCGATGCAGAGATGCCGTTGTGGGGGGGGGGGGGGAGGGGTCAATTGAAACGCTTCAAGCCACGCTTCAGTGTTTCTATAATCCATCACAGGGTGCAGTCCCAACAAAATAAGTGCACAAATAGAGCAGCGAACGCTCGCGATGCAAAAACGCTGTGAATGTCTTGCGCGACTCGTCCTCACAAGAGTAGAGATCGGAAAATTTCCCATTGGAAACGCCTTGCAGGGGCGGCAAATATGTCAGTCGAGACTGTCGGCGATCGCCGCCTCTAGCGCGAGCTCTTCGTAGTCCTCGTCCTCGACTTGGCCCGCGTCCGCATCGTCACCGCGGTAGAAGGCGCACCGCTGCTTCGTGGCCGAGAAGGCGTAGCCGACGCAGAGGCGGTCGCGAAGACAGAGGACCGAGCAGTCGCCAGAGCCGCGCAGGGGGCGCGGCAGAACGAACATTCCGGGATCGTCGAAACACGTGTACGGGGAGCCCGAAGCCGCCAGTCGCCTGCCGACGCCCACGAGACGGAACAGGACG
This sequence comes from Paralinhomoeus sp. GSCO2_6, assembly GCA_030248085.1. Taxonomy (NCBI): domain Eukaryota; kingdom Metazoa; phylum Nematoda; class Chromadorea; order Monhysterida; family Linhomoeidae; genus Paralinhomoeus; species Paralinhomoeus sp. GSCO2_6. Next base: position 65,703 of record JASAMY010000668.1, on the reverse strand, counting down.
CCACGATCCGCCCGAGGGCGACGCGCCAGGCAGCGGCGCTCTGGAAGCATTATATTGCTGCATTATTACATGTAGTTTACATCAGAGAGGTAGCACAGTGGCACGGGGTCCTGCTCGGCGCACTCGTGGTCGGGGGTTCGACTCCCTTCCACCGAGGTCACTGAGGTACTAATCCCCGTGGGCAGATTTGACTGTGATTTGAAGAGGTCAATCAGTGCAAGGTTCAGTTGGCCTGTTAGGCATTTTAACAACTAGAGGCGCGCGCGGCCTTTGGCCGCCATGTATGCATTAAGGCACGAAACAATTAATTTTGCATATGACGTCGAAGTGATGATAATGCGCAAGGATATGCGTAGCTTTGTCTTTTGCTTGTGCGGGCGAATGTTCCTTAGGACAGTTGTCAGCATTGAGGGACCCAAACTCCGTGCTCCCCCTTTGTCCATGGGGGCGTGCACACCGTTGACAGAAACTGGCCCAAATTCTGAGTACCTCTTTTTATCGTGAGGGCGTGCACCCCACTGACAGAAATTGGTCCAAATTCTGTGTTCCTTTGTTGATCGTGAAGGCGTGCACCCCGTTGACAGAAACTGGCCCAAATTCTGTGCTCCTCTGTGCGTGCGTGCGTGCGTGCGTGCGTGTGTGCGTGCGTATGTGCGTGCTTGCGTGCGTGTATGTACGTGCGTGCATGTACGTGCGTGCGTGCGTGCGTGCGCGCACTCCCTTGCGTGCGTGCGTGCCCCGAGCGTGCCCCCCAGTGCGTGCGCGCGTGTGCGTGCGCGCACGTGCGTGCGTGCGACAGTCAGTGCGTGCGTGCGTGCGTGCGTGCGTGCGTGCGTGCGTGTGTGCACTCCCGTGCGTGCGTGCGCGCACTCCCGTGCGTGCGTGCGTGCGTGCGTGCGTGCGTGCGTGCGTGCGTGCGTGCGTGCGTGCGTGCGTGCGTGCGTGCGTGCGTGCATGTACGTGCGTGCATGTACGTGTGTGCGTGCGTGCGTGCGCGCACTCCTGTGCGTGCGTGCGCGCACTCCCGTGCGTGCGTGCATGCACTCCAGTGCGTGCGTGCGTGCGTGCACGTGCGTGCATGTGTGCGTGCGTGCGTGCGTGCGTGCGTGCGTGCGTGCGTGCGTGCGTGCGTGCGTGCGTGCGTGCGTGCGTGCGTGCGTGCGTGCGTGCGTGCGTGCGTGCGTGCGTGCGTGCGAGCGGGCGGGCGTGCTTGTTCGTGCGTGCGTACGTGCGTGCGTGCGTGCAATTCCGTGCGTGCGTGCGTGCACTCCCGAGCGTGCGTGCGTGCACGTGCGTGCATACGTGCACGTGCGTGCATACGTGCACGTGCGTGCACTCCCATGCGTGCATACGCGCGTGCGTGCGCGCGTGCGTGCGTGGGTGCGTGCGTGCGTGCGTGCGTGCATGTGCGTGCGTGCGTGTACGTGCGTGCGTGCGTGCGTGCGGGCAGTCCCGTGCGTGCGTGCGTGCGTGCCTTCCCGTGCTTGTGTGCGTGCTTGTGTGCGAGCGAGCGTGAGGGCGAGCATGCGTGCGTGCGGGCGTGCATGCGTGCGTGCGTGCGTGCGTGTGCGTGCGTGCGTGCATGCGTGCGTGCTGCGTGCGTACGCGCGTGCGTGCGTGCGTGCGTGCGTGCGTGCGCGCACTCCCATGCATGCGTGCGTGCACTCCAGTGCGTGCACGTGCGTGCACGTGCGTGCGTGCGTGCGTGCGTGCGTGCGTGCATGTGTGCGTACGTGCGTGCGTGCGTGCGTGCATACGGGCACGTGCATGCAGCCCCGTGCGTGCGTACGCGCGTGCGTGCGTGCATGTATGTGCGTGCATGTACGTGCGTGCGTGCGTGCGGTGCGTGCGTGCCGGTGCGTGCGTGTGTGCGCGCCGGCGCGTGGGTGCCATTGCGTGCGTGCGTGCACTCCCGTGCGTTCGTGCGTGCGTGGACTCCCGTGCGTGCGTGCGTGCGTGCGTGCACATGCGTGTGCGTGCGTGCACTCCCGAGCGTGCGTGCGTGCACGTGCGTGCATACGTGCACGTGCGTGCATACGTGCACGTGCGTGCACTCCCATGCGTGCATACGCGCGTGCGTGCGCGCGTGCGTGCGTGCGTGCGTGCGTGCGTGCGTGCGTGCATGTACGTGCGTGCGTGTACATGCGTGCGTGCGTGCGTGCGTGCTCTCCCGTGCGTGCGTGCGTGCGTGCCTGCCCTTGCATGTGTGCGTGCATGTGTGCGTGCGAGCGTGCGTGCGTGCCTGCGTGCGTGCGGGCGTGCATGCGTGCGTGCGTGCGTGCGTGTGCGTGCGTGCGTGCATGCGTGCGTGCTGCGTGCGTACGCGCGTGCGTGCGTGCGTGCGTGCGCGCACTCCCATGCATGCGTGCGTGCACTCCAGTGCGTGCACGTGCGTGCACGTGCGTGCGTGCGTGCGTGCGTGCGTGCATGTGTGCGTACGTGCGTGCGTGCGTGCGTGCATACGTGCACGTGCATGCAGACCCGTGCGTGCGTACGCGCGTGCGTGCGTGCATGTATGTGCGTGCATGTACGTGCGTGCGTGCGTGCGTGCGTGCGTGCGTGCGTGCGTGCGTGCGTGCGTGCGTGCGCGCGCGCGTGCGTGCGTGCGTGCGTGCGTGCACTCCCGTGCGTTCGTGCGTGCGTGGACTCCCGTGCGTGCGTGCGTGCGTGCGTGCACATGCGTGTGTGTGCGTGCATGCGTGCTTGTGCACGTACGTGGCTGCACGCGTCTGCGTGCGTGCGTGCATGTGTGCGTACGTACGTGCGTGCGTGCGTGCGTGCGTGCGTGCGTGCACGGGTTCTGGAAGTTTCCTAATTACGCAAGCTACAATGTACAGTACAATGTACAATGTACCACAACTACAGTACGCATTTGCATAATCGTGCGTAAGCGCGTGCAAACGACTCGCGATGTCTAGGCGAGTCATTTGATGTGCAATTCATCCATGTGCAATTTGGTTGGTAGTGTTAATCCGTGCTGCAACATCTGAAAATGCGCCGTAACTTCGGTATGAATTTGCATATCGAACAACGACCTTGCCCATGACCATCACGGGGTCGCGAGGATTCGATCGAGCCATCGCGCGTGCACGTACGTCAAGCGGTTCGCGAGTTTACTTGTTGCCCACACACATACCCACATACACGTGCACGCGGCGCATTTGTAAGTAGATGTGTTGTCTTGTCCGTCAACGTCGCCGTTTTGAGCACTTTGTTGAACATGGAAGAAGCACACCAAACCTGTACACCACAGGGCAGAGTGAACGTGCGTGTACTCGCTCGCGTGCCCTCACTCACCCGTGCAGTGCTTGCCGCCGAATCCCTCTTTGCAGCGGCACGTGACGCGGTTCCCTTCGACCACTCTCACAGCGTCCCCTTCGCAGGCCTCTTCTTTGACTGAACGCTTTCATGCATGTATACCTGTAGGTCAGTGCTGTCTGTCTGCTGTCACTGCTGTCTGTCTGCCCAAAGTTTGAACTGCTCACACTTGGGGAACACTTCGCAGAGAGCCACAGGACCTCTTCTAGTGCACGAGGCGTCGACAAAGCGCACGTTGGTGCCATTCGACCTGATCTGGATGCAATCGTGCGCGACGTCGTTGAACTCGACATCAAAAGCCAGAGGCTGCGTCACGGCCTCCCAGTGGCTCGCGTTCGTCTGCCTCTCGAAGTGCGTCTTCACAAGTCCCTCCACCTCGGTTGTCACCTTCCGAACGCCGATCCAAACGACTGAGCCGAATCTGGACCAAAGGTAGGCCACGTACCCCGGTAGAACCTGTACATGCTTGTACATGCTTGCTTGTACATGCTTGTCAGCCTTGAGAAGACAAAAACCATAACTACCGTAAATCCTCCAATACAGCCCCCCCCCCCTCCAATCGTGCCCCCCCTCCAATAGTGCCCCCGGGTACGGCAAGGTTGAAATAATAGAGCCCCCCCCCCCTCCAATAGTGCCCCCGGGGGTAAGGGGTATGTTGTGCCATGTGCCTTTTATGGGCAAAAATATAGTGGTAGGTACATTTATATCGTGTATACACACTACTACTAACCAATAATAGTACGTTTCAGCAACTATTAGCGGTAAATCAACCATTAAATGTGGCAAAAGTGATCAAAATCATCGAAAAATCGGCAATTTTGACAGCGAAACTAGCATTACCATTCAAAATTTTTAGGTTGAAATAATAGAAGCCCCCCCTCCAATAGTGCCCCCCCCCGCCCCCTCCAATAGTGCCCCCGGGTAAGGAGAGGTTGAAAAAATAGTGCCCCGGGGGCACTATTGGAGGATTTACGGTAGCTATTTTCTTTACTTACACCGTTAGAAGTGACCAACTTGATGACCTCGCGTGTCTCGGGATAAAACAACCGAGCGTTTAGGTTGTACGAACTAGCCAAGTTCTCGCAGTGACTCGCTTTGGTCCGTCAACCAAAACAATGCAGACGGACATACCATTGAGCCTGCCATAGGGCCCTCTAGCACTCCATGGTTCCAACCATTCCTTACACTATTGTTAAAACATTTAATACTTAAAATTTTGAAATTTAAGAGAAGCATTTGCCATAAAGAAGGATAAAAAATTTTAGTCTTTTGCTCTTCTTCCCCATTTCCTCTATTTTCATTGTTTCCCGTGAGAGTGTGCAAAAAAGAAAAGCGCAATTTCCCAGTTGTAAATTCAGGATTTTGGTGTTACATGGGTTCAACATTGCTCCCGTTATGTTTCAATCAGCGGACACGAGTCCATCGACATCGCTCCATGATGATTCGCCGACGAAGCCGAGCGCTCGGCTGCCATCCTCCAACTCGTGAAATGCCGCCGGCCAGCGGTTGCTCGGATGGCCGTCTAGAGTTGTCCAAAGTTGGTTTCAATCAATGCTGTACCTTTGTGCATGCATACGGGAATCTTCCAGTTTGGGTTCCACTTCCATACGGGCCGGGCCGAGACCTGATCTTCCATAGGCGGGCCGGGCCTGCCTCGTTCTTTAGAAAATTTAATAGAAATTTGCGCCCCATTTGACCCCACTGCGGGTGGTACTGCTGGCCAATGTGCAAGAGGGACAACGCGAACATATATGTTAGTACATATATAAGTATACTCCTCCACCCCCGCCCCCGACCCTGCGAATTCCTAGCTGTACGCCAAGCCTCCAGTCAAGTCAAACGTAGTGCACGCCAAATAAGACAACGACCAACATGGTTGACCCATGCAGCCTTGGTCGTCGGATCTGTGCAGGAGGGTCACAGCGCCCCTTCCGCTGATCAGATTGCACTCGTCAAAATACTTGTTGAAGAACAGGCAGTCCGCGTCTCTCCGGCAGAGGTCGCAGCAATTAATCGTATTGCCCACTACCTCCTTCCTCGTCAGGTTCCACCGATGGTAGTAGGATGTCTCAGAGTCGATGAGACAGCTTCCGCCTGCACGCGCAGCTATTTTATGTACCTACCATCGTAAATACTCAAGTAGTGCCCCGGGGCACTATATTTTCAACCTCTCCTTACCCGGGGCACTATTGGAGAGGGGGCACTATTGGAGGGGGGGCTTCTATACTTTCAACCTAAACACTTTGAATGGTAATGTTAATCTCACTGTCAAAACTGCCGTTTTTTTTCGGTGATTTTCATAACGTTTTCCACATTTAATGGTTGATTTACCGTTAATAGTTGCTAAAAGGTCTATTATTGGTTAGTAGTACTGTGTATGCGCGATGTAAATGTACCTACCACTTTATTTTTGCCCATAAAAGGCACATGGGATAGGATACCTCTTACCCCTGGGGGCACTATTGGAGGGGGGCTCTATACTTTCAACCTTGCCGTCATACCTGTAACTGGGGGGGTGGTTGGGGGGGCTTTGGGGGCCCCCCACTAGTTTTTCAACCACCCCCCAACTCCCCCCCCACCCCCCCCCCCCAGAATTTTCCCAAAGGATTTTCGTCATGTGTAAAACGATAAAGGTGAGTAACTGTTGGTGTTTTTCAGTGCTTTTCAGTGTTATATGACCATAAAACAGCTAAATAACACTGTTTACACCCTTTTTATACCCATTTTAGACCAAAAAGTACCATTATAACTCAAACAATGGCCAGCTACCCCCCCCCCACGTTTTTCTCCGGAGACCCCCTCCCCCAAAATCGGCCAGCTACCCCCCCCCCCCCCCACTCTGCCAGACCCAGTTACAGGTATGCTTGCCGTACTCAGGGGGACTATTGGAGGGGGAGGCACTATTGGAGGGGGGGGGGCTTCGATTGGAGGATTTACGGTACTCAAATAGTGCCCCGGGGCACTATATTTTCAACCTATCTTTACCCGGGGTACTATTCGAATTTTATTGCGCTTCTTAAGTGACTAACAGTTCAAAGTACCTGAAATGTCCTTCATTAATGAGTGTATAGATGTGTACACTGTACACACCACCTATATACATCAACCACTGCTTGATTTGTGTTCCTGTATAACGCAAATTGTATGGCAATTCTTCCCCTGAAACACTCACTATAAGGGAGGGGACACTATTGGAGGATTTACGGTATGTTGTAAAAAGGGCACTTTTGAATGGAGTTATAGTTTAAGATTTGACATACAAACCGCTCAAATTTTGCGATTACACAATACGCTCACTCAATGCACTACATCCCCGTTTATCCAAAACAAAAAACTGCACAGCAAAACAAAAGGGGACTTACAGCCGCCTAGATCTGTCCAGCAGCAGAGAATTAACGCAACTAGCAGGACCGTCCATATTTGAGTCGACAATGAAACAGACGTCATTCTGTGTGCAGAGAAGAAATTCGGCAAGACTAGAGTGTATAGTCCACTCTACAACTGGCTGTGTGTGATGAATGATGATACATTAAGGAAAATTTTGCAGGTGGCTGCAAAAAAAGAGAATATGTGACGGACGCTCCTTTAGGTCCAGTTTGAAAAAACGTGGTATTAAAAGTAGCCACTTCATCAGATGATCAACTTCAGTTTGGACAAACCGTGTATAATCGAACCAAACGCAGCAACACGTCACATATTCGGCGTTTGTTGTGCTCGCTTCACCCGCTCGCTTGGATCACTGGAAAGGCAGTCCAGGCTGCACCGAGGCCTTTTATTCCTTGGACTCAGAGACGAGAGTGGGCCTTGTCCTTGCCGCCCACAGATGGCAGTCCCGTCCATAGCTACAGGCTAACAGAAGCGGAACAAAGATGAACGAGAATCGAAGTTGAATGTACGGCATGTACTGGTACTTAAGATTGTGAAATGATGCTACATATCACTTACTGTAAGAGCAAGCCACATATTAAATTTTGGAACGGACAGGGCAGTGAAGTTATCTACCTATGCAGTATCTTTGGCTGTGTGCCCTATCCATCCATGCAATGCCTATGAATGGCAGCACATCGTCAGAGAGATGAACGAGTTGTGAGGTTGGATTGATGGTGGTGGTGTTGTGGTTGTGTGCGTGCGATGGCTCACACAACAAACGCCGAATATGTGACGTGTTGCTGCGTTTGGTTCGATTATACACGGTTTGTCCAAACTGAAGTTGATCATCTGATGAAGTGGCTACTTTTAATACCACGTTTTTTCAAACTGGACCTAAAGGAGCGTCCGTCACATATTCTCTTTTTTTGCAGCCACCTGCAAAATTTTCCTTAATACAGTGTTTTTTCGTAAAAGAAAGATTAATCGAAAACTCACGCATGCACACACATAAAAATCCACAGCAGCAGACCAGCACGGACGCATGCTCAGTGTTGCACCATGAAGCTTATGAAAAACGTGTACCACTGTACACATTGTGCGTGCGTGCGTGCGTGCGTGCGTGCGTGCGTGCGTGCGTGCGTGCGTGCGTGCGTGCGTGCGTGCGTGCGTGCGTGCGTGCGTGCGTGCGTTCGTGCGTGCGTGCGCGCGTGCGTGCGCGCGTGCGTGCGTGCGTGCGTGCGTGCGTGCGTGCGTGCGTGCGTGCGTGCGTGCGTGCGTGCGTGCGTGCGTGCGTGCGTGCGTGCGGGTGTGCAGCTGTGTCATTTTCGTGCATCAAGGGCTGTAACGAGCATCCGTCCATAAATATCAAAAATTTGCCAAAATTTTGGTAGAAGAACCTAGAAAAGAGACAGAGAATGTGGGATGGACTGGAGACACTGCAGCAAAGAACCGTTGATGGGTTTCCCAAGATGACACCTGCAAAAGCGTCACAGGCGTCACTGGGAGTCGAACCAGCGACCTCGCGATCAGTAGTCTGATGACTTTACAAAACGCGCCAAAAATATTGCAACGTAAACTGTAACCTCACGATGTATTGCACCTAGACTGAATTCTTCAGAGGGTTTTTATGTGGGTCATAGATGCGTGCGAAGTTTTGTTTCGATTGATACAGGTGTGAGCGAGCGACAGGCCAAAAGGTTGGAAGGACCCAATTTTTTGTTACATCCACACAATTTTCTCGGTAATGCGCAAGAGTATGGAAACGTGTTGCGACTCAATCGAATCACCCTTTGAATGCGGTTCTTTTGAGCTATCACGTGGCAGAATTCGTCCAGGAAAGCAAAAGTAATGCACGCTCAAAGTTTCGAATGTCGCCCAAAATGGGGGTGTGCCAAGAGAGTCTAGCTGCGAAACATGGAAGTCAGAGAGATCTCATTTGTCAAAAGTGACCTATTCCAGGTCTAGACGAGGAACTGTCATCATTACAGCACAGCTCTGTGACAAACGGTTGAAGCGCCTATAGCTGACAAACTTTTGGGACAAAACACCCAAAAAAAGGCCTTTCAAAGGGGGCCGACCGAGACATGGGCATCGGAGCGCTGCCATTTGTCGAAAGTAACCTATTCCAGGTCCGGACGATTAACTTTCGTCATTGCAGCACAGCTCTGCCACAAACGGTTGAAGTGCCTATAGCTGACAAAGTTTTTTTGGTCGAAATTTGCGAAATTTTGGTTGCCTATATCTCATTATGTGGTGAGAATTTCAAATGTCATGCAAGCGTCTTAGACTTTCTTTGTAAAGCTGTGTACGGAAATCAAATAACATTTGGGGGTTTACTCGGCTTTTTTTCGACTTTTACTCTTGTCGCATTTTGGCCAAAAAAAAACGACTATGTTCCAAAAAATTACTAAATCGGCCTTAACTCTAGATCCGTAGCACCTAGATAAATTTTTCTTGCGGTCACAAAGTTGCCATCATATACCGCGTGCTCACGCCAAGTTTTGTCCCAATCGACTGAGGCGTTCCAGAGCGGCGCCCCAAAAAGTGTGTGCAGAACAGGAAAAAAAAAACACCACTTTTTCGGAACATTTTCGGAAGTTTCGTGTTAATGCGCTCGAGTACCGAAACGCGGGACGGCTTATTCGATTCCGGTCTAGAAGGCGGTTCTTTTGAGCTATCATTCGCCACAATCCGTTCAGGCAATCAAGAGTTATGAGCGACTGAAAATTCAAAAAACCGCATTGCAGAAGTCGTCACATATTAGGGTTGTACGCTGCCGCGTACACCCTGATATGGTCTGGTCGCTGGCGAATAAGGTCATAACATAATGCTGACAATGCTAACAAAGGCGAATACTGAGCTGTCAGAAGATTATGTAGTGTGACGAATACTGAGAACCCGGCCAGAAAGACGCATTGGTGCAGCACATGATGTATTGGACAATCCAACAAATGTCAGACGTCAATGAAGGCACTATTCCCTGCAGAGTTCATGTGTTGCAGAATGAAGATCATCAATGTACCTGTACAAGGTAAGGAAGTGGGCGGGGTCGACTCAGGCCTCTGCATGCGACTGAGAAGCTCGAAAACGTGTCTCCAAGACGATCTTTCTGTTTAAAAAAGAACCACCTACCACCGGTATTAAAAGTAGCCACTTCATTAGATGATCAACTTCAGTCTGACCAAACCGTGTATAATCGAACCAAACGCAGCAACACGTCACATACCGTAAACCCTTTTATTGGCCCCCCGGGGGCTAATTACTTCATTCGAGCTCTAGGAGGGTGTATAATTATGGGGGCTAATGATAAAGGGGGGGGGCTAATAGGGCTTTCCTACAGGCATTGAAACGCTTTGAAAGGGCATTGAAACGCTTAAAGCCGTGCTTCATTGTTTAGATCACAAGGCGCACTCCCAACGATAAGTTCCCAAATTATGTGTGGCAAGGAATGCTAGCGATGCAAAACCGTCTCTCGGAATGGTCTTGCGCGACTTGTCCTCACAAGGGTAGAGATCGGAGAAATTCCTATTGGAAACGCCTTGCACGGGCCGTAAATGCGTCACTCGAGACTGTCGGCGATCGCCGCCTCTAGCGCGAGCTCTTCGTAGTCCTCGTCCTCGACTTGGTCCGCGTCCGCATCGTCCCCGCGGTAGAAGGCGCACCGCTGCTTCGCGGCCGAGAAGGCGTAGCCGACGCAGAGACGGTCTCGCAGACAGAGGACCGAGCAGTCGCCCGAGCCGCGCAGGGGGCGCGGCAGAACGAACATTCCGGGATCGTCGAAACACGTGTATGGGGAGCCGGTAGCCGCCAGGCGCCTGCCGACGGCCACCCGACGGAACAAAACGCCACCCGCCCGAGGGCGACGCGACAGGCAGCGGCGCTCTAGAGGCAGGACAGGCACTTGCATTGCTGGGCATCGCACGCAATGGAATAACGAAAGCAATCAATTGGTTTGAACGTTATCTTAGATTATTTGGACAGTGAGGAAGGGCCAGCGAGATGTCAGGCATCACCACAGATTGGAAAGTGCGCACGATGCTACAGAGATCTTGAAAACGTAGCACACAGTAGTAGGATACAGTGTACGTGTCGACGACGACGTGTGTACGTACTAGAGATGAGCGTGGGCCGGGCCTGGGCCTGATTTTCCAGAGGCGGGCCGGCCTGCCTCGTTTTTGAGCGAAAATTCAATAGAAATTTGCGGGCCTGGGCCGGATTTTTGCGGACTTGGCCGGGCCGGGCCGGGATTTCCAGGCCCATGCTCATCTCTAGTACGTACGACAAAAGCCCCCCTCGTCAAAAGCCCCCTCTGCGCCCATATTGCACAATCAGTCAATTTTTTTTCGATGTTTCACGCACTCTGCGATATCGCCAGTGTGACGCTTAGGTATGTTAAAACGGGCACCTCACCAGCAACGGAAGCTGGACCGCCACCGAGGACGACAAGGGGCCCGCCTTCTATCCGGCTTGTCTACTGACTTCGCAGTGTTGAATATGTACCTCGTCTGGGCGGGGTGGAGGGAGGTGGGTTTGCGACCTTACCCTAGCCTTTCCTCCACTCAGAATTATTTTTGTTTTTGTATTATTTTAAGTTTTTGTGTTGTTTTTGTTTTTGTTTTAAGTTTTTGAAACCTGTCTGATATGAAAAGTTTGTTCATTCTTCGTGACACTATGAGAGTAAGAGAGGAACACAACACACCACAAGCCTGTCTTAGACACTGCTGTGTGAGTGAATGTATCTGAATGCAATTGCTGTAGGTAATAAGTGAATGTACACTGAGTGACCACTAGTGCTTTCGTGAAAACTTAATCAGGGTTTCATGCAGAAAGATTTTGAGAGGGGGGCATTTGACGTGGGGGCTTTTGTCGTGGGAGCTTTTGATGGAGGGACTTTTGACGCGGGGGCTTTTGACGAGGGGCTTTTGTCGCGTATGGCCAATGTAGTAGACTTTCTTCCGCACTCACCCGTGCAGCGCTTGCCCCCGAATCCCTCCTTGCAGCGGCACGCGACGCGGTTCCCTTCGACCACTCCTCGCACAGTGTCCCCTACGCAAGCGTCTTCGACTGAACACTCGAGTGTATCCTGTATGTCAATGCTGTCTGTCTGTCCAAAGTTCGAGCCGCTCACGCTTGGGGAACACTTCGCAGAGAGCCACGGGACCATCTCTGGTGCACGCGGCGTCGACGAAGCGCACGGTGGTGCCGTTCGACCTCAGGTGGACGCATTCGTGCGCGACGTCGTTAAACTCAACGTCAAAGGCCAGAGGTTGGGTCACCGCCTCCCAGTGACTCGCGTTCGTCTGCCTCTCGAAGTGGAAGTGCGCCTTCCCAAGGATTTCGGTCTGCACTCTCCGAACGCCGATCCAAACGCCCAAGCTGTACGTGGACCAAAGGTAGGCCGCGTACGCTGGCAGTACCTGTGCGTGCACGCACGCGTCAGCCTTGAGAAATGAACAACAAAAACCATAACTAGGTATCTTCTGGGCTTACACCATTAGAAGTGACCAACTTGATGACCTCGCTTGTCTCGGGATAAAACAACCGAGCGTTGAGGTCGTACGAACTAGCCAAGTTCTCGCAGTGACTCGCTTTGGTCCGTCAGCCAAAACAATACCGACAGACATACCATTTATCGTGCAATAGCGCCCACTAGAGCACCATGGTTTCCCCCATTCCTCGATGGTGAAACGTTTAATATTTAGTAGCATTCAAAAATTCAAAATGATAAACATTTTAGGCTTTTGCTCTTCTTCTTCCAGCATTTTTGTCTTTTCTGAGAGTGTAGGTACGTGTGCGCGTACAAAGAAGAAAGGGGCAAACTCCAGGGTGTAAATTGAGAGTTTAAGGTACCTATGTGTTACATTAGTTCAACATTATTCCCGTTATGCTGTTTCAATCAGCGGACACGAGTCCATCGACATCGCTGAATGGTCCGCCGACGAAGCCGAGCGCTCGGCTTCCGTCGCCCAGCTCGTGAAAAGCCGGCGGCCAGCGGCTGTTCGGATGGCCGTCTAAAGAAGTCAAACATTTCCCTATACACAGTGAACGCAAAGGTGAAGCAACAACCAACGTGGTTGACCGATGCTGAGTCCGTCGCTGGGGCTGTGCAAGACGGTAACAGCGCCTCTTCCGCTGTACAGATAGCACAGTTTGTTAAACTTGGAGAAGAACAGGCACTCGAGGTCCTCTAGGCAGAGGTCGCAGCATTTACCGGTATTGACCAGTACTGACTTCTCGGTTAGCTGCCACGCAAGGCTGCATGACCTTTGCGAGTCGATGAGACAGCTTCCACCTGCACGCGCAAGCTCGCTGCCCTTGATTTCAGATGGCGTTCTTCCAAAGGTCATTGGCGGCGAGTGCCTCTACAGACTGGAAGGGGTCACGGAGCTAGCTGGACGTGTTGTATGGGCCATTGACGGGCGAATTCGTAGTGTTGCTCTCAATCATCAACAACAAACATCGGGCACTTTTAGATCGGGCGAGGGTATTTTTAAGATTTTCGATACAAAACGCTCAATTTTCACGATTACACAATACGCTCATGTACATCCTCATTTACTCCCAAACAAAACTGCAAAATATAGGCAACAGCGGACTTACAGCTGGCTAGATCTGTCCAGCACCAGAGAATCGACGCAACAAGCAGGACCGTCCATCTTTGAGTCGACGATAAAACAAACGTCATTCTGCGTACGCGTTGGCCACGCAGAAGAAATTCGGGAAAACTGTAGAGTGTATAGTCAACTCCACAACTGGCTGTCTGTGATGAGGTGGTCTGGACGCTGGCGAATAAGGAAGGACGTAGCGATCGCAAATAGGTCGCCTGCTGGAACAGTCATAAGGAGAGCCCTGGGGAATAGTCTCCAAGCAACCAATTACTGCCAACCAAGCCAAATACTGAGTTGCCCAAAGATGTAGGTACTATGATGAATACTGACAAATCGGCAAGAACGACGCATTGGTGCATTGGACAAATGTACAATTGTCAGACGTTAATTACTGTAAACCCTATATTTAGCCACCCCTTCCCTATAATTAGCCCCCCCCCCCCCGACATACCTACCTGTAACTGGGGGGTTTACTCTCCCCACTATTTTTCCAACCCCAACCCACACCCACTCTCCCCCCACAATTTTCCCAAAGGATTTTTACTGTCTAAAACGATAAAAATGAGTAAATATTGGTGCATCTTGATCAACGGACGGAGAACGAACACCAAGCGAAAATGCCCGTCCTCGCTTGCTCACATGTCACCAGTATGCGAAGGGTCTTGAACAGGATTCAAGGTTTTCGCTTGCTGCTCGTGACAACAAACACGTGGCAAGAAGCAACGTTGCGTTACGCATAACTGTGAAGGCTGGACGGGCTGTGGCAGTACAAACTGGACAAGTAGTAAATACTAGGGATGAGCATGGGCCGGGCCGGGCCGGAATTCCAGGCCCGTTTTGCGGGCCGGGCCGGGCCGGGCCTGCGTTTTGAGGGTGCGGGCCGGGCCGGGCCGGGCCGGACGTTCTTGGCTGGCCAACGTAGATAGCTACCTATGTATTGCATTGTAAGTATCTGCGACTATTCTGCACCGTATTAGCAACTTTGTATTCTATGACACGCGTCTTTCGCGCTCAAAGGGTGCAAAGGCCGTAAAATGGTTGTGAACTGCGATTCTGAGAAGTGGATGCGCCATTCTGTTAAGTAAATCACGCCAATTGGCATACGGTATTTCAGTAAATTTTACACTGTAGTGACTGTACTTATTTCGTGTTGCGGGCCGGGCCGGGCCGGGCCTGCGATATTGAGCAGTTGGACGGGCCGGGCCGGGCCGGGCCTGGATTTTAAGGGTGCGGGCCGGGCCGGGACGGGCCGGACTATCTGGCGGGCCGGGCCGGGCCGAGATGTGCAGGCCCGTGCTCATCCCTAGTAAATACGCACGAGACTTGGGCGTCGACTTGCAGGCGTCACTCTAGCCGGTCAGCAGTGCGACAGCCGCCACCAGCAGCAAGCAAGCCTTCATTGCGTTTTCAAAAGCGCTCTTCCGAATAGCAATGCCGAATGGCAACTGACGCAGCGGGATACTGACGTGCAGCCTGTCTTGAACAGTCGCCGTTATCTGGTGTAAGAATACAGATTGCTTGACACGCGCAAGGATGAACGGATTATGTGGGCAGAGGCGTAATTGTGATGACGCCAATGACATTCGGCCATGTGATTCCCTCTTTACATTACGCTAACGGTGGGTGACTGCCGCACGGACGTTGTCCGAAGAATAACGCGTCCCTGTAAGTTGACACGCCCAGTGCACAAATATTAGCGAATTGAGCTACGCTGATGGCTGAACTCGGTGCAGTTTTGGATTTGAGGCCGATGAAGTCGAGTTTTCCAGTCAAGATAACTTTTTTTAATTAAAAGACAAGTTGTGAGCATACCGAGTGGCGGCAATTTGCCATGCACACTTTCAGACTTTCGGACAAAAGCAATGCGCGGCGGGCGTTGCGTTGCGTCCCTGCGAGTTCAATTAGGCACGTTTACGGGGCTCATTCCTGTCACTTTGGGGGGCACTGGATGCACTAGATCATGGTCAGTGCGTCAGCTTCCCTGACACCCTGACACCAAGTTTCCGTTTTCAATTTTCTAATCGCTTTTAAATTATTGCTCAAATGAACAGATTCTTGAGCATGATCGCAAATGAACCGCATTCTTTGGGGGCAGCGATGGGTATTCCCGCGCATTAAAGGCTGATTCATAATTAACGGTCTTCCCATCGGTCTCGGTCTCGGTCTCGGTCTCGGTCTTCGCATCGGTCTCGGTCTCGGTCTCGGTCTTTTTGACCCATGCAAAACTGACAACGCGTTGCCTCCGGTCTTTCAATGATCTTCGGTTAAATGCGCGCCTTTCAGCGTATTAAAGAGCGTACTGTGGCTATTGTTTTCGACCTGTTTCATTTTTTTAATCGACTTCCATAAGAAACGAAAAATGCACACGCAGTAGACGACGGGAACGCACTACGACCAGACAAACAGACAGACATTGTGCGGCAGACGCAGACCGCCGCCAGCGCTTCTGGCCGCCGCCAGGGGCGCGAACGCCGCTACAGGAGCTGTCGTCAGCGCCGCCGTCGACACCGTTGCCGCTGCTGCCGACGCTTTCGCTGACGCTGCCGCTTTTGCCGACGCTTACAGAAAATGTAGGACAATGCCGTCGTGCCCGTCCACCTTGACATATGTAATGGCGGCGCAGATTTTCTCGCCGCCGTGTCTTTAGAGACGTGCAGCCATGCCGCCGCCGTTTTTTTTTTTGGATTTTTGGTATAAGAGCAGTCGTCAATTATCCAAGGAGACGGCGCCGCCTCCACCTGTTGAATACGACGCATCGTAAACTCTTCCATGTTTTCAATTTCGGCTAATTTCCTAGTCGCTTTACCCTTATGCGAATACCGACAAATTCTTTGAGAGTGACGGCTATAGTAAAGCGTGACTACGGTAGCGCGCGCGTTCAACCGAGTTCAATGAAGACCGATGAAGACCGGAGCAAATGTTCAAAGTTCCCAACATCGTCGGTCTCGGTCTCGGTCTCGGTCTTCGCATCGGTCTTGGCTGTTTAGCATGGGAAGACCGAGACCGAGACCGAGACCGAGACCGATGGGAAGACCGTTAATTATGAATCAGCCTTAAGGAAAACTTCCAGAAAATGTCTAAAACACCTCGTTTTTGTTTTATTTTTCTGCATTTTAACCACGGCTCGTTAACGCAACAACCAAACTACTAGAAGCTTGGCGTGTATATGCGGCCCGTGGCGAGCACTTTTCCCTCTAAAAAATCATCTTTTATGTCTCGCTGATTTTACCGTTCTATCGATTTTCTTATCGGATCTCGTTTCATAGTGACCGCGAGGATTAAAAGCTCGTCGCTGCCGCTGACTGCCATTGGTATGCATTCAATGTTTCTTGGATTACTGTTCAATGTTTCCAGGATTACTTGCCCTGGGGGGGGGGGCTTCAAAACGCTTCAAGCCACGCTTCAGTGTTTCTATCACAGGGTACAGTCCCAACAAAATAAGTGCACAAATATAGCAGTGAACGCTCGCGACGCATGCAACGTCTCTCGGAATGCCTTGCGCGACTTGTCCTCACTTGTCCAAGGCAGAGATCGGAGAAATTTCTATTGGAAACGCCTTGCAGGGGCGGTAAATATGTCAGTCGAGAGTGTCGGCGATCGCCGCCTCCAAAGCGAGCTCGTCGTAGTCCTCGTCCTCGACTTGGCCCGCGTCCGCATCGTCGCCGCGGTAGAAGGCGCACCGCTGCTTCGCGGCCGAGAAGGCGTAGCCGACGCAGAGGCGGTCGCGAAGACAGAGGACCGAGCAGTCGCCAGAGCCGCGCAGGGGGCGCGGCAGAACGAACATTCCGGGATCGTCGAAACACGTGTACGGGGAGCCCGAAGCCGCCAGTCGCCTGCCGACGCCCACGAGACGGAACAGGACGCCACCCGCCCGCGGTCGACGCGCCAGGCATCGGCGCTCTGGAAGCATTATATTGCTGCATTATTACATGTAGTTTACATACATCAGAGAGGTAGCACAGTGGCACGGGGTCCTGCTCGGCGCACTCGTGGTCGGGGGTTCGACTCCCTTCCACCGAGGTCACTGAGGTACTAATCCCTTGGGCAGATTTGACTGTGATTTGAAGAGGTCAATCAGTGCAAGGTTCAGTTGGCCTGTTAGGCATTTTAACAATGTGTTGTCTTGTCCGTCAACGTCGCCGTTTTGAGCACTTTGTTGAACATGGAAGAAGCACACCAAACCTGTACACCACGGGGTACAGTGAACGTGCGTGTACTCGCTCGCGTGCCCTCACTCACCCGTGCAGTGCTTGCCGCCGAATCCCTCCTTGCAGCGGCACGTGACGCGGTTCCGTTCGACCACTCTCACAGCGTCCCCTTCGCAGGCCTCTTCATTGACTGAACGCTTTCATGCATCTATACCTGTAGGTCAGTGCTGTCTGTCTGCTGTCACTGCTGTCTGTCTGCCCAAAGTTTGAACTGCTCACACTTGGGGAACACTTCGCAGAGAGCCACGGGACCATCTCTGGTGCACGCGGCGTCGACAAAGCGCACGTTGGTGCCATTCGACCTGATCTGGATGCAATCGTGCGCGACGTCGTTGAACTCGACATCAAAAAACAGAGGCTTGGTCATGGCCTCCCAGTGGCTCGCGTTTGCCTGTCTCTCAAAGTGTGTCTTCACAAGTCCCTCCACCTCGGTTGTCACCTTCCGAACGCCGATCCAAACGACTGAGCCGAATCTGGACCAAAGGTAGGCCACGTACCCCGGTAGAACCTGTACGTGCGTGTCAGAGCCTTGAGAAGGGCAAAAAAAAACCAAAACTAGGTATTTTCTTTGCTTACACCATTAGAAGTGACCAACTTGATGACCTCGCTTGTCTCGGGATAAAACAACCGAGCGTTGAGGTCGTACGAACTAGCCAAGTTCTCGCAGTGACTCGCTTTGGTCCGTCAGCCAAAACAATACCGACAGACATACCATTTATCGTGCAATAGCGCCCACTAGAGCACCATGGTTCCAACCATTCCTTACACTATTGTTAAAACATTTAATACTTAAAATTTTGAAATTTAAGAGAAGCATTTGCCATAAAGAAGGATAAAAAATTTTTGTCTTTTGCTCTTCTTCCCCATTTCCTCTATTTTCATTGTTTTCCGTGAGAGTGTACGCACGCGTGCAAAAAAGAAAAGCGCAAATTCCCAGTTGTAAATTCAGAATTTTGGTGTTACATGGGTTCAAAATTATTCCCGCCATGTTTCAATCAGCGGACACGAGTCCATCGACATCGCTCCATGATGATTCGCCGACGAAGCCGAGCGCTCGGCTGCCATCCTCCAACTCGTGAAATGCCGCCGGCCAGCGGTTGCTCGGATGGCCGTCTAGAGTTGTCCAAAGTTGGTTTCGATCAATACTGTACCTTTGTGCATGCATACGGGAATCTTCCAGTTTGGGTTCCACTTCCATACGGGCCGGGCCGAGGCCTGATCTTCCATAGGCGGGCCGGGCCTGCCTCGTTCTTTAGAAAATTCAATAGAAATTTGCGCCCCATTTGACCCCACTGCGGGTTGTACTGGTGGCCAATGTGCAAGAGGGACAACGCGAACATATGTACTCCTCCACCCCCGCCCCCGACCCTGCGAATTCCTATAGCTGTACGCCAAGCCTCCAGTCAAGTCAAACGTAGTGCACGCCAAATAAGACAACGACCAACATGGTTGACCCATGCAGCCTTGGTCGTCGGATCTGTGCAGGAGGGTCACAGCGCCCCTTCCGCTGATCAGATTGCACTCGTCAAAATACTTGTTGAAGAACAGGCAGTCCGCGTCTCTCCGGCAGAGGTCGCAGCAATTAATCGTATTGCCCACTACCTCCTTCCTCGTCAGGTTCCACCGATGGTAGTAGGATGTCTCAGAGTCGATGAGACAGCTTCCGCCTGCACGCGCAACTATTTTATGTACCTACCATCGTAAATACTCAAGTAGTGCCCCGGGGCACTATATTTTCAACCTCT
Source organism: Paralinhomoeus sp. GSCO2_6 (assembly GCA_030248085.1). Taxonomy (NCBI): domain Eukaryota; kingdom Metazoa; phylum Nematoda; class Chromadorea; order Monhysterida; family Linhomoeidae; genus Paralinhomoeus; species Paralinhomoeus sp. GSCO2_6. The sequence continues at coordinate 46,455 of JASAMY010000668.1, read as the reverse complement.
CCTTACCCGGGGCACTATTGGAGGGGGGGCTTCTATACTTTCAACCTAAACACTTTGAATGGTAATGTTAATCTCACTGTCAAAACTGCCGTTTTTTTTCGGTGATTTTCATAACGTTTTCCACATTTAATGGTTGATTTACCGTTAATAGTTGCTAAAAGGTCTATTATTGGTTAGTAGTACTGTGTATGCGCGATATAAATGTACCTACCACTTTATTTTTACCCATAAAAGGCACATGGGATAGGATACCTCTTACCCCTGGGGGCACTATTGGATGGGGGGGGGTCTATACTTTCAACCTTGCCGTACCCGGGGGCACTATTGGAGGGGGAGGCACGATTGGAGGGGGGCTTCTATTGGAGGATTTACGGTACTCAAATAGTGCCCCGGGGCACTATATTTTCAACCTATCTTTACCCGGGGCACTATTAGAATTTTATTGCGCCTCTTAAGTGACTAACAGTTCAAAGTACCTGAAATCTCCTTCAATAATGAGTGTATAGATGTGTACACTGTACACACCACCTATACATCAACCACTGCTTGATTTGTGTTCCTGTATAACGCAAATTGTATGGCAATTCTTCCCCTGAAACACTCACTATAAGGGAGGGGACACTATTGGAGGATTTACGGTATGTTGTAAAAAGGGCACTTTTGAATGGGGTTATAGTTTAAGATTTGCCATACAAACCGCTCAAATTTTGCGATTACACAATACGCTCACTCAATGCACTACATCCCCGTTTATCCAAAACAAAAAACTGCACAGCAAAACAAAAGCGGACTTACAGCCGCCTAGATCTGTCCAGCAGCAGAGAATTAACGCAACTAGCAGGACCGTCCATATTTGAGTCGACAATGAAACAGACGTCATTCTGTGTGCAGAGAAGAAATTCGGCAAGACTAGAGTGTATAGTCCACTCTACAACTGGCTGTGTGTGATGAATGATGATACATATGGTCTGGTCGCTGGCGAATAAGGTCACAACATAATGCTGACAATGCTAACAAAGGCGAATACTGAGCTGTCAGAAGATTATGTAGTGTGACGAATACTGAGAACCCGGCCAGAAAGACGCATTGGTGCAGCACATAATGTATTGGACAATCATACAAATGTCAGACGTCAATGAAGGCACTATTCCCTGCAGAGTTCATGTGTTGCAGAATGAAGATCATCAATGCACCTGTACAAGGTAAGGAAGTGGGCGGGGTCTACTCAGGCCTCTGCACACTGGCGGATCCAGGGGTGGGGGAAAGGGGGAATTCCCCCTCCCGAAATCGGAAATCTAGGGGGAAAAGGGGGAAAGGGATAGGCGGTGGGAGAAGAAACACGCCTAGTGGGCCTAGTTTTCAGCATAAAATTGGTTGTAGGTGGTCGAAAACAGCAACATTTTCGCCTGCGGCGCCATTTATATTCGTTAATCGTCGAAAATGGACCGATTAGGTGTCCAAACCACTGCCAAAATGGCCCAACATCCAAAAACATCCAAAATCCAAAAACACCAGGGTCCTCCCTTCTGCAAAATTCCTCCCCCTTCCGAAATTTTTTTCTGGATCCGCCAGTGTTCCAGCGGTTATATCTCGACGACGCGTGATCCGATCGAGTCGATTTTTGGGGGTTGAGATGAGCCAACATGAGACTACCAACGCTGCAATTTTCAAGAAAATCCGTCTGCTGGATAAAAAGTCGAAATTTTGGTGTTGTCTCAAGTTTGTGGATAAATGTTTTCCGGTTTACGATTTTTGACATTGCCAGTACCCCACTCCGTCTCCTCTAGCCACTGATGTAGCATCGTCTTAACAAATTTTTGCTGCATAACATAAAATCGCCAAAAAACAGCCAGTGCCATTTATTTTTGAACAGACTGTAGTTGGTCTCAATCGATATACCGTTATTCCACCCATAGTGCCCCCTCTCCAATAGTGGACCCCCAATAGTTGTTTTGTTGTTGTTTCGCTTAGCTTCGCATTTTTTGTGATAAAAAAATCTTTGTAAAACTCGTTTCTAAAAAAATGCAACCAATGCAAAAAGTGACCGCAGCGCTATGTACTTTCTAGTCAGCGTTTTCGCGCAGAAATTGCGCTCCATTTCGCCCCACTGGTGGGTGGTGGCCCATTTGCGTGAAGGACGACGTGAACTTTCCCTCCCCTTATACCTGTAACTGGGGGTAGGGTTTGGGGAGCACCCTCCCCCACTATTTTTTCAACACCCACCCAACCCCCAGAATTTTCCCAATGCATTTTTCAAGGGATTTATACCAATTTCTTGATCAGAAAGTACCATTATACGTCAAAAATGGCCAGTTACCCCCCCCCCACTTTTTGCTCCAGACACCCCCTCCCAGAATTTGGCCTTTACCCCCCCCCCCACTCTTCCAGACCCGGTCACAGGTTCTCCATTCTCCCCTCCCCCCACCCTGCAAAGGCAAACCCTGGCTACAACAGTAAAGTCTAACGTAGTGCACACCAAATAAGGCAACAACCAACTTGGTTGACCCAGGCAGTTTCAATCGTCGGAGCTGTGCAAGACGGTAACAGCGCCCCTTCCGCTGAACAGATGGCAAACGTGCATTGAATCGAAGAACAGGCAGTCCGTGTCTCTCCGGCAGTGCTCGCAGCATTTAGCGGTATTGCCAAGCACTGACTTCCTGGTTAGGTTCCACAGACGGTCGTGTGTCATTGCCACGTCGATGAGACAGCTTCCGCCTTCACGCGCAAGTATTTATGTGCTGTAATTTCTGCAATAGGACCCCGGAGGTGTGTATTCGATATTGGTCCATTCTTCTGCCACCCAGGTAGAGTTGGGAAAAATACGTTTTGACTTTGGACCAGCGTATTTTTTTAAAAAAATACGGTATTTTTTTGAAAAAATACGTATCTTTTGTATTTTTTTAGAGTACGTATGTACATGTACCATGCATCATAGTAAGCCATCAGCGAACTGTCCACCGCTTAGAAATCGGTACAATAAAGTAGGTCGAACGCTGTAAAACTGCGCAAGCACGTGTGGACGTGAACGTGTCGGGGTGTGTGTGTGTGTGCGTACGTGTGTCTGTGTGTGTGTGTGGGTGAGTGGGTTCGCAAGCGGAGTAATGCGCGACCAGGAGATTTTTGGCGTCCAACAAAGTCAGCAATGGGGGCACGCAGCAAACAAAGAACGCGACGCAGGGCGCGACGCAGAGATTGAGGGCGCGTAGAGGAGCTAGCAATAGCAAAAAATCTAGCAGAACCAATTGTTGGGTCCGCGTCTCCTACGTCCGAAACCTACTGTAAGCGAAATCTAAGCGTCGTAAGAATATGTGATGTAAAACAAATCGTCTTGTGGCAAGTCTATCCACCCATACAAGTCACATATGCTCTTCAATGTACGGTACAATGATTAATGACAACAATTGTTTTATTATATATACCAGGTTGACCCAACAAAACGCAGGCTTACGACTCCGATTTACGACTATTACCTTACGATTACGACTACGACCGTACTTTTTTAAAATAAGATACAGGCGGTGATGTATTTTTTTAAAAAAATACGTGTATTTTTTTGAAAAAATACGTTTGAAAAAATACGCGCCCAACTCTACACCCAGGCGACATTGAAAAGAGTACATTTTCAATACCGTAAACCCTATAATTAGCACCCCTATAATTAGCCCCTCCCTATAATAATACACCCTCCCAAGACCACTTTCAATCAGTTTATCAGCCCCCCCCCCCTATAATTACGTCCCCTCCCTAAATGGGCCATCGTCTAAAAGGCACACGTTTCCATGTCTAGGTGTATGTATGGTCGCGTATGTGTATGTACATATGTACACGTATGTAATGTGTGACTGTGTGAGAGTGTGTTAGAGTGTACCAACGTGTGTGCACAGCGCCTTTTTCCCTTAAAAATCGCCTCCACGCGCCTTTTTGCCCACACATCTTCCCACTCATCGACACTTCCAGTTTATAAGCCCCCCATAATTAGCCCCCCCCCTATAATTATGCACCCTACTAGAGCTCGAACGAAACAATTAGCCCCCGGGGGGCTAATTATAGGGTTTACGGTATTTCAAATTCTCAATATCCATAAGCACTATCGAGCGAGCACATCCTCCTCCACTGAACGCCCAAGGTAGAGACCTTTACACAATTACACAATTTTACGGTTACACAATAAGCACAATGAGCGGGTTGCATATCGTGTTGCAATCAAGTATCGAGATCGGGTTGCATATCGCGTGCAATGGGTTGAATCGCGCCACTGAGTTGCGGCAGTCGCAAACTTTTATGCAACCCAGTCAATGTACTTTCACCCTTCTTTGCCCAAAGCAAAACTGCAAAATAGGCAACAACGAACTTACAGCTGCCTAGATCAGTCCAGCAGCAAAGAATTTCTGCAATAAATAGAACGGTCCATGTTTGACTCGACAATGAAACAAACGTCATTCTGTGTGCGCGTTGACCGCGCAGCAGAAATTCGGCAAGTCGACTCCACAACTGGCTGTGTGTGTGTGTGATGATGTGGTCTGGTCGCTAGCGAATAAGGTCACAAAGGATGTCTGCTGGAACAGTCGTAAAGAGAGCCCCGGAAGAACAGTCTCCAAGCAACCAATAACGTACTGTTAACAAATCCAAATACTGAGCTGCGCGAAGATGTATTGGACGATCATACAAATGTCATGTCACACGTCAATGAAGGCACTATTCGCTGCAGAGTTCCTGTGTCGCAGAATGAAGATCATCAATGTATACCTGTACAAGGGCGGGCAGGGTCGACTCACGCTTCTGAATGCGACTCAGAAGCTCGAAAACGCGTCTCCAAGACGAACTCGCTTTGTTTTAACAGTTTTAAGCGGTAGGGAGACGTCCTGAATCCGGCTGCATACATACCTCACCGTGTGTATTCCATACGCTGACAGCTTCATCGTTTGTGTTTGTGTTTTTTCTGGTTTGTGACAAATTGTTATCGAATATAAAGGGTTGTACGCTGACGCGTACACCCTGATTGCGACGTTTGGATGAGACACTGAGTCCAAGGCGTTGCGTTAGTCACATCACGGTAACCAAGGTACATCAAGCAACGTCGGAGGCTCCCGTCTGTCCAACCTTCTTCCAGGCGCCCTTGGTTATAATACGCACACTTACATAGGTATCTCAGTCACGCGCTTCGTAGCTTCGGTACAAGCCGTGGCAATCGTTTGTATATGTCACGCGCATAGGATTAATTGCTTGCTGGAATTGTTCTCAGGAATTGACCCACCTGTGGCCCGGTACAGCGAATCCTATGCACATACCACAAGCGAGCATATGTACACACCTACTCAGTGGTGGACAGCCGTGTTGGCGATAATTGCTAGCTGCGCCCTCCTGCCAGCTCGGACGCATACTGCAGTGCACCCTGTGCCTCTACCTTAGAAGCTAATTAAGGAGAAGCCCTTTCGCCGCCAGCTGCGGGGGTTTCGCACCGCTTGAAAGGCATCCATCCGTTGCCTAGTAGTAGAGAGTGGCATAAAACTGCGCCAGCGAAGGCCGCGCACGCCGAGACGGCAAAGCGGAAAACCCAAGCATTCCGTCTTGCCCGCCAGCGAATAAAAAGCCAGCCCCTCACAGTCCATGTCTTGTTTGCCCGAGCAGATATTTGCATAGCGAGTGCGGAAAAGCCGTCACTCGATACGGAACTGTGGATCTGGGCGCAGTGAGTGGAAGAAAGCGAGCTTGGATTTTGCATAGAGAACGAATCCAGGATGCAACCGGCAAAGTATGTGGTTGTGAAGAAGAGTTGTGTACCTGTACTGCATACCAGTTTGAGGGTACCCCCCGCCCCTATTTTCCCAACACCCACCCTACCCCCTACCCCCACACCTCCCCCAGAATATTTCCAAGGATTTCCAAATTTCACCCTGTCTAAAACGATAAAAGTGATAAATGTTTGTGTATTTCAGTGCTTTTCAGTGTTATATGGCAGTGAAAACAGCTAAACAACACTGTTTGGACCCATTTTTGACCAAAAAGCACAACATAACTCGAAAAATGGCCAGCTACACCCCCCCTTTTTGCTCCAGACACCCCCCCCCAAATCCCCCCCCCCCCCCAACCCACTCGCTCTGACCCGGTTACAGGTATGGGGCACTGTCTGCAAGTGTGTTGCGTTGTGTTGTGTGGACTGTGGTAAAGTTTCCCAGTAACACAATTTGTATACGAGTAAGTGCAATTCCTTGATTCTCCAGTGCGGAACTGAGTAATCAGACAACCCGCACGTTCCGTTCATGCCAATTTCACATTGACATGGCCGAGACAGGTGCAAAAAACCGGCACCGGTTAATGGAAACTACAACACCCATGCATATTGCACGTGTTTGCTTCTCTACTAGGCCCAATTGTGAACAGCATCCCAAAATTCATGTTTTTCTTCTAAAAATGCGAGCTGCCATTTCCTCTCAGCATTTGCCTCTCGCTCAACTGCGGCACCAGTGATGCCGCCGCCGATTGCGCCCGAATAGGCAATCAAGTTGTAAAATCAATGCAAAAAGGAGAAATGATTTAATTTCAGCGCTTTGTTGCGCTGGCGTCAGCAACTGATGATGTCCAACAAAGAACCCAAGGAACCAGCGTTGAGCGCTGCTATAGTCAAGCCGAGGTTGCCAGGCATAAACAAGCAGAAGAATGGCGATGTCAGCCAGGAGAAATCCGCAGACAGAGAAGTCGACCCGTCTAAGCATGATCAGTGCAAGAGGCCCACAAAAGGTTTGTTGCCTTTTTTGAGACCTTTTAGAAAAATCGCATTATCAATAAATTTTCAAAACAAGTAGTGCAAGGCATCTGATTATACAAATAAACCAAATTAATTTGGAAATAGTTTGCATTATAAATGTCCGTATTAAAAATCATATTACTCGTGCAAATCAATTCCGACTTTCAGAGTTGCAAGTTGTACTGGAGGATGAAAAATCCCGGCTGGTGTTTGCACTTTACTTGCAAGAATCGTCCGCCGAAGAAAGCCTGCTGTTTTGGACGGCGTGCGAGCGCCTCAAGTCCATGCTGGCAAAGGTTAAAGATGGCAAGCAGTCGAGCACGGCTTTCGTGAAACTGGCTCGCGACGTACGCGCCGCCCTCTGATTGGCCAATTTCGAATCTCAAGGGCGTCCGTGTTTAGGCGTATAATTCTTTCGTGCAGGACGATGCGCAGTTTGCAGTGAATTTGGACGCGAATGCAAAACTGGAACTGAAGAAAGCGGTAAAGTTGACTGAGTCGCCGGAGCCGAAGCAGATTTTGGCCGCGTTCGTGCGGGCGCAGCGCCAAGCTTACCGGATCATGGAAAGAGAGGCGTTTGGCAGATTCAAAAAGACTCAACAATACCTGAGTCTCAACAAGGGCATTCTGTGAGACGACATTTTGTACATACGTTTGACGTAAGTTCAAATTCGTTCAGGGAGAAGAAACTGTTGGAAAGGAAGACTAGGTGGAGACAACTACACATCGGCACCATAGAACCGGCCGAGCCAGGCAAAGAGCAAAAAGGTTGCATAAGTGCGGCAATGAGAAATCGTCTTTTCCCACAATCCATTTTTTTTTAAGATCTGGAGCAAATCCTCTCTACCGAGGTGGGTAGACACGCGTTCGGGCACTTTTTGGAAGCGGAACTCTGCGAGGAGAGCTTACTCTTCTGGATGGCTTGTGAGCACATGAAATCGATCGCAGAATCTGGCGAATATTGGGATCTCGCGAGAGAAGTCTACGAGTCAGTTCAGTCTCTCTCAGGACGCACGCACGCACGCACGCACAAACAAGCACGCACGCAGCAAACCAAAACCGCTTCTCCTGTCTCTCCTTAGAAACTTCGTCTCCGACAAGGCCGATTTGTGCGTCAACGTCGACGCAGCGGTCAGAGCGGACTGGAAACGTCTGATGGCGCTCGCCACGCCCGAATCTCGGCTGGCACAGACGCCTTCCCTGAGAAATCTCTTCTTGCGCACCCAAAAGCAGACCTATCTGCTGATGGAGAGAGACGTGTTCAAGAGATTCAAGAAATCCACTACCTATCTCGCATTGACCAAGGACATCCGGTACAGTTTCCATTTTTCCCATGCAATTGATATTTCACGATTCAAACTTTTAACATACCGTAGCGAGAGACGACTTCTGGAAAAGAAGCTGCAGTGGCGCAAACTCAAACTGCCGGAGAACTCCTACTGGAGGCAGAACCTTCAGAACGCGCACGATGGCGGTTTGCGCTTGAGAATGTGCAATTACAATGTCCCACGTGTACACACTTCACATGCAGTTTCAACGAACGCAATTTCAATTCCTTTCAAATCTGCATTTCACACGAGCAGCTCTGAGCAAGTTGCTGGGCGACGACACGGCGAGGGCGGCTCTGGGCCGCTTCTTGGAGTCGGAACTGTGCGAGGAGAGTCTGCTCTTTTGGATGGCCTGTGAGCATCTGCTGCAGACCGACCAGACTGCGCAGTTCTGGACCATGGCAAGACAGATCTATGAGTATGTCAGTCGTTTGGCATACGGATGACCTAGTGGTGGTAGAGAATCGGCTTGCGTCTCTTGCGCGCAAAGCTCTGGGTTCGATTCTTGATGGATCTACTAGCCAGGATTTTCCTGTCAGTGGATTTTCGCGTGCTGTCGCTGCCTAAGATTGCACATGGCGTTCTTCCGAATGTCTTTGGCTTAGCGGCCCTCGTGGCTAGCACACCCCTAGACAGGAAGGCGTCATGATGGAGATGTACGGTTGTGTACGCTAGAATATGGGCCATCTACGGCCTCCAGTGTTGACCACAATCAAATAACAACGAGTTGTCCGTCGCCAGTTCTGACGGCTCAGTCAGTCAGTCAGTCACTGTATCGCCTAAAAAAATTGCTCGACAAGAGCCATTATTGTAGCCGCACCAAAACAATGCGTGCGTTGCTGCAGTCGGCTTGTTTTTTTTTTGCAGCACATTCGTGCTGGAGACTGCCGAGCTGTGCGTAAACCTGGACGCGACGGTGCGGGCGGCCTGGAAGCGGCACATGTTCTCCGCGGACGCCGCCGCCGCCAGCGGCTCTGGGAAGCTGCCAGCGACATCGGAGACGACGGCGGCCCTCAGAGGCGCCGTGGCGCGCTCCCAGAAGCAGGCGCTGCGACTCCTGGAGAGGGACGCCTTCCAGAGGTTCCGGAAGACCAGCGAGTACAGACAGCTAGAGCAGCAGATGACGTGAGTCGGCTGTTACGTCTCTGCTAGCTCGTAAAACGTACCTATACCGTAAATTGTCAAATTAGTACCCTTGGTGTATTCAACCCTCGGCTGCCCTGGGGCACACTAATTGGGTAGTTGGTACAATAATTTCAACCTCACAATTTTCATTGGTAAAGGAAAGGTTGCAGCGAAAATGTAGTCACTGTTCCAGGGAGAATGGTTTTACGTCCGAGAATTGGCACTATTTGAGAATTTACGGCTCCTAGACAAGCGCATAGTAGGTACGTATGTACATGGATCATACAGAGTAAAAGGCCAAAACACACGCCTCCGTCCGGTGCCGTCCGTCCGTCTCCGTCCATTCCGGTCAGTGGGACGCGCCTATGAAATGCACGGTATCGATTGGCTGCCGGTCCGACTTCTAGAAATCTGAATTTGGTCCGGCAGCCAATCGATACCGTGCATTTGATAGGCGCGTCCCGCTGACTGGTCGTGCCGCCCTGTGCCGGACGGAGGCGTGTGTTTTGGCCTTAATACAGACCCAGCAAAACTACACTGTATATAGCAGCCACGAGTGCGAGATGTGCAAGAGTTGACAGAAGTCCCCAATGAAGGTGCTAACACAATGTCTACCAGCAAACGTTGCCCTGTTCTTGTCTGGCCACTCTCTTGGTGTTGACATTAGGACCTCAGGAGTTGGCAACTTGCATACAATGACAATGATTCGCGGTAAAAAAAAGAATTCAGGATTCCGGGTTTCACTTTACAGTTCACTGCTTGCAGGGAACGCCAGCTGACGACGCTGAAAGAGCGCTGGCGCGCCTTGGACATCGGCGTCGACCGGATGCCGGACGAGATCGATTCCCGGATCGATCCTGCAGGACTGGACAGGTCCCAGAGCACGGCCGCGCTCCTGCCGCCGCTGGGCAACGGCCGCGACAGACGAGCGACACTGGGCAGCGGCTCTCGGAGTGGACCGACAACCGAGAAAGACAGCAACCGAAGACGTGAGTGCGCGTGTGTGTAGTCTCAGCATTCACTGAGAGCGCGTGCAGAGCTGGCGCGTGTGCTGCTCGACGCTGAGTCGCGCGCAGCCTTCTGCGCCTTCCTCGAGAAGCAGTTCTCGGACGAGGCGCTGCTCTTCTGGATCGCCTGCCAGAGACTCCGGGTGAGCTCAAACAGGCGTTTTGCGTGTTCTGCAGCGACTACTATATGCGCGTGCTTGCGTGGTGGTACCGCTCACCTTTTGCCTGTACTTGCAGATGCAGCGTATGGCCTAGTGGTCGGGAATCGGCCTCTTGCCCGTACGGTCCTGGGTTCGATTCTTGATGGAGCCACTATATCGAGGACCTCCCCCTCAATGCATTTTCTCATGCTGCCGCTGGCCTAGATTGCAGATGGCGTTCTTCCAAATGTCTTTTGGTTAATCATGCGGCTCTAGACTGGAAGGCGTCCTGGAGATGGGTATGCTAGGGCCATTGACGGCCTCCTAGCGTTGCCCCTACTGTACTACAACAACAACAACAACACTGTATTCGCATGCGCGACCAAAGCGCGTCCGTCCACGCTCTCCAATCCAATTCCAGACCCTCTCCTCCTCCTCCTCCAGCTCCGAGCTGGAGTGGCGCGTCTCGCTGGTGCTGGAGGTGCAGGCGGCCTTCGTGGCCGACGACGCGGCGCTCTGCATCAACATCGAGGCTGGCGCGCGCAGGCGCATCGGCGCCGCCTGCGACCGTCTCCGACAGCTGAAGGAGCAACAAGCGGCGCCGGAGAAGCTCCGGGAGGCGCTGGCCGACGTCGAGCGCTGTCTGGAGCGGGCGAGCCAGCTCTGCTACAAGCTCATGGAGCAGGACAGCTTCCAGCGCTTCAAGGCGTCCCCAGAGTTCGCGAGCGTCAAGACGCGCCTACTGCAACTGGGAGAACAGTCGTGAAAGCGATAAAAAAGAGCAAAACAACACTAAACAGCCGTTGTCGCTTCATTATCATCTAACCCGCGTCCAGGCGTGAGTGACCCATATGTAGTCAACTGCACAGGGGTGGCACAAAGGACCACCCAAAATGATCCATTTGTTATAACCTGTTTGCTGCGTCTGTGAGACAATGTCGTGTCGCACATTTCACAGCGACACCGGTATGCTGTGCGCTGTGTGCTGTTTAGATTGAAAGTTCCACCGCAATCCGTGACGAAAACCGCCTTTTTTTGTCCAAACGCAGCGCGCACAGAACATGTCTACTGCGCGTGCACTCTGGCGACGTGCCTATCAAAGTGACATCGGTATTGGAAGGCCTTGGGGCAGAGACGGCAGAGATAGGGCCTACAATTGGCGTGGACGAAGCGAGCGTGCCGATTCAACTCCTTGCGGGTTCGAAAGCGCTTCTCGCAGCGCGCGCAGGCAAACTGGCGAATGGCAAGGTGCGTGGAAAGGTGCTCCTGCAAGCCAAGTCGATTGCATGATTGTGAGCAAATTTTGGGTTACCATGAGGTAATCAACCGATGAAGTCGGAAATAAAACTAAGGAAAAATTTGCAGGCGCCTGCAAAAAAGGTGAATATGTGACGCTCTTTTGTTGGAGACCAGTTTGAAAAAGAGCGGTATCAATTAAGGCATGCCTCATATATGTATAGCCACTTATGCTTTGCAGCTGATCAACTTCAGTTTGAACAAACCGTGTATAAAAACCGAACCAAACGCAGCAACACGTCACATATTCGGCATTTTTGTGTTCGCGTGCATGGAAAGGAGGAGTGGCAATTATAGGACCTAACTGGACTGGAACACCCTGCATTCACATATGCCGCATGACTAAACGCCACGTGGTTGCGAGATAGACAGGAAGGACCCCAGGGTGTTGCACATGGACCACTATGCAGACGCAAGCACGCAAGCACGCACGAACGCACGAACGCACGCACGCACGCACGCACGCACGCATGCACGCAAACACGTTGCATAGGAGCAGTGCGTTATTGGGTGAAATGCCAAAAAGGAAATGACGAATGTAGCCAGTACAGCCAGCCAGCCAGTATGTATATCTACTTACAACTCTGGCGGTTGTCTGTGCGTGCGTGCGTGCGTGCGTCCGGGCTATAACTCTCGAACGGCTCGACGGATCCGGACGGGCGATGGCTCGATCGACTCGGCCTCACTCCGCATTTCGTCAGACGCTATTCGTTTTGTCCATAATTACCGGTAATACCGATAAATAGCGAAAATAAAATTCTGGGAAAAACATTTTGGTGTGACTAATGTTTGTCCTGCAGGGAACGCGTCTTTTAGAAAACGATTACTTTTTCGGTTCTCTCGAACGGCCCGACGGATCTGGATGGGCGATGGCTTGATCGACTCGGCCTCGCCCGGCATTTCCATATATGCTGCTGGTTTCAACGATAAATACCGATAAATGGTGAAAGTGACAAAAAGAAGCGAAAACGGTGTTTCTAAGGTCTAAAGGGGTAAGTAGTAAGCCTAAAGGGGCAAGAAGGAAACAAACGGTACTGTAATGGAAACAAGCGATCCTAAAAGGAAACTAAACAAAATCGACAGCAATATCGCCTGCGTGCACGGATAAAGGTGCGATGCAGCTCGTTCGACCTGTCATCGCTAGAACCGGTTTCAGATGTGAACAGCATATGCCAACAGTCGACCCACTGAACAGATGGCGCGCCAAGCAGCTAGCGCGCTGGACAGGCGGACTGGATGGCACGCTGAACAGCTGGGGCGATCGACAGGCGGACTGGACGGCACGCTGAAAACCTGGGGCGATCGACAGGCGGACTAGACGGCAGGCTGAACAGCTAGCTCGATCGACAGGCGGACTGGCTGGATGGCAGGCTAAACAGCTAGCGCGATCGACAGGCGGACTGGACGGCACGCTGAACAGCTGGGGCGATCAACAGGCGGACTGGACGGCACCCTGAACAGCTAGCGCGATCGACAGGCGGACTGGATGGCTGGCTGAACAGCTAGCTCGATCGACAGGCGGACTGGCTGGACGGCACGCTGAACAGCTAGCGCGATCGACAGGGGGACTGGATGGCAGGCTGAACAGCTAGCTCGATTGACAGGCGGACTGTCTGGACGGCACGCTGAACAGCTAGCGCGATCGACAGGGGGACTGGATGGCAGGCTGAACAGCTAGCTCGATCGACAGGCGGACTGTCTGGATGGCATGCTGAACAGCTAGCTCGATCGACAGGCGGACTGGCTGGACGGCACGCTGAACAGCTAGCGCGATCGACAGGGGGACTGGATGGCAGGCTGAACAGCTAGCTCGATCGACAGGCGGACTGGCTGGACGGCACGCTGAACAGCTAGCGCGATCGACAGGGGGACTGGATGGCAGGCTGAACAGCTAGCTCGATCGACAGGCAGACTGGACGGCAGGCTGAACAGCTAGCTTGATCGACAGGTGGACTGGACGGCACGCTGAACAGCTGGGGCGATCAACAGGCGGACTGGACGGCACGCTGAACAGCTAGCGCGATCGACAGGCGGACTGGATGGCAGGCTGAACAGCTAGCTTGATCGACAGGCGGACTGGCTGGACGGCATGCCGAACAGCTAGCTCGATCGACAGGCGGACTGGCTGGACGGCACGCTGAACAGCTAGCGCAATCGACAGGCGGACTGGACGGCACGCTGGACAGCTGGGGCAATCGACAGGCAGACTGGACGGCACGCTGAACAGCTAGCGCGATCGACAGGCGGACTGGACGGCACGCTGGACAGCTGGGGCGATCGACAGGCAGACTGGACGGCACGCTGAACAGCTAGCGCGATCGACAGGTGGACTGGACGGCACGCTGAACAGCTGGGGCGATTGACAGGCGGACTGGACGGCATGCTGAACAGCTAGCGCAATCGACAGGCGGACTGGACGACACGCTGAACAGCTAGCGCGATCGACAGGCGGACTGGATGGCACACTGAACAGCTAGGGCGATCGACAGGCGGACTGGACGGCATGCTGAACAGCTAGCGCAATCGACAGACGGACTGGACGGCACGCTGGACAGCTGGGGCGATCGACAGGCAGACTGGACGGCACGCTGAACAGCTAGCGCGATCGACAGGCGGACTGGACGGCACGCTGGACAGCTGGGGCGATCGACAGGCAGACTGGACGGCACGCTGAACAGCTAGCGCGATCGACAGGTGGACTGGACGGCACGCTGAACAGCTGGGGCGATCGACAGGCAGACTGGACGGCACGCTGAACAGCTAGCGCGATCGACAGGTGGACTGGACGGCACGCTGAACAGCTGGGGCGATTGACAGGCGGACTGGACGGCATGCTGAACAGCTAGCGCAATCGACAGGCGGACTGGACGACACGCTGAACAGCTAGCGCGATCGACAGGCAGACTGGATGGCACACTGAACAGCTAGGGCGATTGACAGGCGGACTGGACGGCATGCTGAACAGCTAGCGCGATCGACAGGCGGACTGGACGGCACGCTGGACAGCTGGGGCGATCGACAGGCGGACTGGACGGCATGCTGAACAGCTAGCGCGATCGACAGGCGGACTGGCTGGACGGCATGCTGAGCGGCTAGCGCGATCGACAGGTGGACTGGACGGCACGCTGAACAGCTGGGGCAATTGACAGGCGGACTGGACGGCATGCTGAACAGCTAGCGCAATCGACAGGCGGACTGGATGGCACGCTGAACAGCTAGCGCGATCGACAGGCGGACTGGCTGGACGGCACACTGAACATCTAGCGCGATCGACAAGTAGACTGGATGGCACGCTGAGCGGCTAGCGCGATCGACAGGTGGACTGGACGGCACGCTGAACAGCTGGGGCAATTGACAGGCGGACTGGACGGCATGCTGAACAGCTAGCGCAATCGACAGGCGGACTGGATGGCACGCTGAACAGCTAGCGTGATCGACAGGCGGACTGGCTGGACGGCACGCTGAGCGGCTAGCGCGATCGATCGACAGGTGGACTGGACAGTACACTGAACAGCTAGCCTGCGTGCGTCGACATGCAGACGAGTCATGGCTAGCCTGCATTGATACGCAGACGAGTCAACCTGCTGAACAGCTAGCCTGCGTTGACACACGGACCCACTGAACAGCTAGCATGCTCGACAGGTGGGCTGGATGGGGGGGGGGGGTGGCCGAAGGCCGCTACGGGCGTCTAGTCTACTTACAACTCCGGCGGTTGTCTGTGCGTGCGTGCGTGCGTGCGTGCGTCCGGGCTATAACTCTCGAACGGCTCGACGGATCCGGATGGGCGATGGCTCGATCGACTCGGCCTCACTCCGCATTTCGTCAGACGCTATTCGTTTTGGTGACAAATGTCGATAATACCGATAAATAGCTAAAATGCAATTCTGGGACAAACATTTTGGTGTGACTAATATTTCTCCCGCAGGGAACGCGTCTTTTAGAAAACGATCAGTTTTTCGGTTCTCTCAAACAGCTCGACGGATCTGGATGGGCGATGGCTTGATCGACTCGGCCTCGCCCGGCATTTCCATATATGCTGCTGGTTTCAACGATAAATACCGATAAATGGTGAAAGTGACAAAAAGAAGCGAAAACGGTCTTTCTAAGGTCTAAAGGGGTAAGTAGTAAGCCTAAAGGGGCAAGAAGGAAACAAACGGTACTGTAATGGAAACAAGCGATCCTAAAAGGAAACTAAACAAAATCGACAGCAATATCGCCTGCGTGCACGGATAAAGGTGCGATGCGGCTCGTTCGACCTGTCATCGCTAGAACCGGTTTCAGATGTGAACAGCATATGCCAACAGTCGACCCACTGAACAGATGGCGCGCCAAGCAGCTAGCGCGCTGGACAGGCGGACTGGATGGCACGCTGAACAGCTGGGGCGATCGACAGGCGGACTGGACGGCACGCTGAAAACCTGGGGCGATCGACAGGCGGACTAGACGGCAGGCTGAACAGCTAGCTCGATCGACAGGCGGACTGGCTGGACGGCAGGCTGAACAGCTAGCGCGATCGACAGGCGGACTGGACGGCACGCTGAACAGCTGGGGCGATCAACAGGCGGACTGGACGGCACCCTGAACAGCTAGCGCGATCGACAGGCGGACTGGATGGCTGGCTGAACAGCTAGCTCGATCGACAGGCGGACTGGCTGGACGGCACGCTGAACAGCTAGCGCGATCGACAGGGGGACTGGATGGCAGGCTGAACAGCTAGCTCGATCGACAGGCGGACTGTCTGGACGGCACGCTGAACAGCTAGCACGATCGACAGGGGGACTGGATGGCAGGCTGAACAGCTAGCTCGATCGACAGGCGGACTGTCTGGATGGCATGCTGAACAGCTAGCTCGATCGACAGGCGGACTGGCTGGACGGCACGCTGAACAGCTAGCGCGATCGACAGGGGGACTGGATGGCAGGCTGAACAGCTAGCTCGATCGACAGGCGGACTGGCTGGACGGCACGCTGAACAGCTAGCGCGATCGACAGGGGGACTGGATGGCAGGCTGAACAGCTAGCTCGATCGACAGGCGGACTGTCTGGACGGCATGCTGAACAGCTGGGGCGATCAACAGGCGGACTGGACGGCACGCTGAACAGCTAGCGCGATCGACAGGCGGACTGGACGGCAGGCTGAACAGCTAGCTCGATCGACAGGCGGACTGGCTGGACGGCATGCCGAACAGCTAGCTCGATCGACAGGCGGACTGGCTGGACGGCACGCTGAACAGCTAGCGCAATCGACAGGCAGACTGGACGGCACGCTGGACAGCTGGGGCGATCGACAGGCAGACTGGACGGCACGCTGAACAGCTAGCGCGATCGACTGGCGGACTGGACGGCACGCTGTACAGCTTGGGCGATCGACAGGCAGACTGGACGGCACGCTGAACAGCTAGCGCGATCGACAGGAGGACTGGACGGCACGCTGAACAGCTGGGGCGATTGACAGGCGGACTGGACGGCATGCTGAACAGCTAGCGCAATCGACAGGCGGACTGGACGACACGCTGAACAGCTAGCGCGATCGACAGGCGGACTGGATGGCACACTGAACAGCTAGGGCGATCGACAGGCGGACTGGACGGCATGCTGAACAGCTAGCGCGATCGACAGGCGGACTGGACGGCACGCTGGACAGCTGGGGCGATCGACAGGCGGACTGGACGGCACGCTGAACAGCTAGCGCGATCGACAGGCGGACTGGATGGCACACTGAACAGCTAGCTCGATCGACAGGCGGACTGTCTGGACGGCACGCTGAACAGCTAGCGCGATCGACAGGTGGGCTGGACGGCACGCTGAACAGCTGGGGCGATCAACAGGCGGACTGGACGGCACGCTGAACAGCTAGCGCGATCGACAGGCGGACTGGACGGCAGGCTGAACAGCTAGCTCGATCGACAGGCGGACTGGCTGGACGGCATGCCGAACAGCTAGCTCGATCGACAGGCGGACTGGCTGGATGGCACGCTGAACAGCTAGCGCAATCGACAGGCGGACTGGACGGCACGCTGGACAGCTGGGGCGATCGACAGGCAGACTGGACGGCACGCTGAACAGCTAGCGCGATCGACAGGTGGACTGGACGGCACGCTGAACAGCTGGGGCGATTGACAGGCGGACTGGACGGCATGCTGAACAGCTAGCGCAATCGACAGGCGGACTGGACGACACGCTGAACAGCTAGCGCGATCGACAGGCGGACTGGACGGCACGCTGGACAGCTGGGGCGATCGACAGGCGGACTGGACGGCATGCTGAACAGCTAGCGCGATCGACAGGCGGACTGGCTGGACGGCACGCTGAGCGGCTTGGCTTAGCGACTGGACTGGACTGTACACTGAACAGCTAGCCTGCGTCGACATGCAGACGAGTCACGGCTAGCCTGCATTGATACGCAGACGAGTCAACCTGCTGAACAGCTAGCCTGCGTTGACACACGGGCCCACTGAACAGCTAGCATGCTCGACAGGTGGGCTGGATGGGGCGGGGGGTGGCCGAAGGCCGCTACGGGCGTCTAGTACCTACACATCACTAACTGAACTGTAGTGGCAATCCACATCTCACAAATGTTAGCAAGGTGCCGATTATTTATGTAGGAACTTTGGCTGTGCCAGGTCGATGGTAATGACCAGAGATAGATGAGATGTGAAAGGATTGCTGTTGCGTTTTGGGTGAGTGAGATGGCTCACACAAAAAAATGCCGAATATGTGACGTGTTGCTGCGTTTGGTTCGGTTTTTATACACGGTTTGTTCAAACTGAAGTTGATCAGCTGCAAAGCATAAGTGGCTATACATATATGAGGCATGCCTTAATTGATACCGCTCTTTTTCAAACTGGTCTCCAACAAAAGAGCGTCACATATTCACCTTTTTTGCAGGCGCCTGCAAATTTTTCCTTAATACAGTGTTTTTTCGTAAGACAAACATCGATGCGTAAAACCTATACAGGCACACGCACGCACGCATGCAGGCATGCACGTACACATGCATGCACGTACGCACGCATGCATGACATATGTACCATGTATGACATATGTAGCATGTTTGGTAGAATCCCTCGAGTGCAGTAGGAGACACTCATCATATAGAACGCGCTAAGTGAACACGTTGTGAGCCTTCCCTACAAAGCGTTTTATAGGTTTGTAAAATCGGGCGATATCGTTGAATCTCTGGTAAACAGGAAGTTCGTCAAACCCGTGTGCGTGAATTGATGAACCGATCTATCTATTTCGTGATGTGATGTGACGCGGTTTGGGTGTGCAATCGGCCTCCCCCCATTGTCGCAATGGTGTACGGCTTTACGCTGTGTAATGGGTTGTCCGAATAAAACGTCCAGTCCAGTCCAATGTGAGCATAGGTACACATGTATTTTTCATTGACCAAAGTTGTGCACAACTAATTGTCATGCAAATGATACAAAGCAGGATAACCTATCAGCAAATGGCACAGCATGCAGAGAAACTACAAACAGAAGTTTGTACATACGCACACACACACACATTCACTGACGTAGGTTCACACACAATGTACCTGTGACTGAATCGAACAAGGCAAAATTGTAGTAAAGCAAAGTACCAACAGCCTAGCAGACATACATGCGTGCTTGCACATGCAGTTGTGCTATATTGCTGCGACAGAGCATAGTGATGTAAAGTATGGAAATGATCACCATGACCAGGCGGTCAACTTTTGTGTTTTTGCCAAAGAGATCGGACCTACCCACATCAAGTTTCTTGCGAAGCAGCCCATTTGTTGGTGTGCGTGCGTGCGTGCACATCTGTAGTGCCATATTGGTTTGTCATATCTGTGTAAAGAATCAAAATGATCAGCACGTGCAGGCGGTCAACTTTTGTGTTTTGGCCAAGGTGATCCAACCTACCCATATAGATATTTATCGATTATCCCAGAAGTGAAAATATTTTGGTGCGTCGGATCGTGTTGACTTCAAGGAATGAAATGTTCTACATCGAAGGGCGATCAACTTTATTATTGATGTTTAGGCCATCCGACCTAACCACACCAAAATATCGCCAATTGCCGTTATCGTTATAATGGGGGGGGGGAGGTATTTTGGTGCGTCAAATTTGGTCCAATTGTTGAAAGTAACACAAGTCATGTCATGGCGACCAACTTTCTCCTTTACAGCGAAGCGCTGCGATGTCCCGTTAAAGCGCCTATAGGGCACAAAATTGTGTGTGGCCCATTTCCAAGAAAATCAATCGATAATCGGAAAAAATCGGCAATATCTCGAGATCGGAACGCAGTGCACACAAATCCTTTGGCACGCAACATTGCGATCACTAGCCGGCTACACATACCAAGTTTCATCGAGATAGGCCCTGGCGTTCGCGAGCGGCGCTCCAAAAACCTGGCAGAGAACATGAAAAAAAGCCGCAAAATTGGAACATTTTTGGAACTATTGACCCCTTACCGTAAAGCAAGGAAACGCGTTATGGCGCATTCGATGCCCCAGAAGAAGGCGGTTCATTTGCGCCATAACGCGTCGAAATCCGTTCAGGCAATCAAAAGTTATAGGCGATCGAAAATTCAAAAATTCAAAGCCGCATTGAGAAGTGGTCACATATTAGGGTTGTACGCTGACGCGTACACCCTGATTGCGTTACATAGTGTATTTTGACTAAAAGGTACTTATTTTAGGGCTTACAGTGTATTTTTCACTACAAATCGACCTAAAAGTACCTATTCTTCCTCCAGTTCTGAACCCCACCTAGCCCCCTCCCCAGAAAGTGCTCGAACCCTCTCCCAAGGTCCAATTCCCGGTTACAGGTATGGTTGGGGGCACTATTGGAGCAGGGGGCACCATACGTGAGGTCACTACTGAAGGGATTACGGTATCCAACGCAAAAATCTCAACCCTACCGTACTTTGAGCGCAACCGCGTCCCTGAAGAGCTTGGCGCAGAGCAGACAGCAAACATCTGTGGGCGCGCCCTTGGCGTGGCGGTGCTTCAGATGATAGTGCCACATCTGAGGCTCATGGTGAGGTTTTCGGGTAGGAAAACGGTGCATTTCACTGGCACGCATGCACGCACGCACGCACGAGTACGCACGCACGCGCCAGTACGCACGCACGCACGCACATACGCACGCACGCACGCTCGCGCGCGCGCGCACACACACACACACACACACACACACACACACACACACACACACACTTTTCCCCACCTGTCTAGACCTCGCCTTGTACTGACACTGCTCGCAAAACCATTTCTGTCGAGCATTATTTGACGGTTCGTTGTCATTGTCAGACCTGTCTTCGGATCGCCGTGTTGCGTTCAGTGGGCGCACAGCAATGCCATCTTCTCTCATAGCTCGTCCTTCCTTGGTATAGTAGCGGGATATGGGCATTGGCTTTGCTTCTTGCGGATTTCGCTGCATCGAAGGGATTTCCCCAAATTTATCTGCGCCTTCTAAAGCGGCTGTGTCGACCAAAAATTCAGAAGTATCAGAAGCGGTGCTTCCAGCAGAATTCTCGACAAAATCCTGGGGAAAGCTGGAATTCGGACGGCTTTCAAAGGAATGAGCATTCGGTTGGCCGAATGCGAGCGGCGACTGAACCATAAAATCGCTGCTCGAAGGCTCAGTTGAAAGCCACAGATCGGCAGGGTCGTCCACGCTGTACGTCTCCTAAAAAAATAATAGAAAATACGAAATACAAAAAACATAAAAATAAAAAAAAAAACATTAAGCAAGAAACGCAGACATTGAACCCAATCACGCTAACAATGATCATATATTAAAAATATTTACTTAGGTTTGTAAAATAGGAACAGTTTCGCTCCAAAATTGGGTCTAAATAGAACGATGTTGGTGCACTTTCTTTGGTAAAAAAATGACACTGAAACAGACAAGAAAACACCCATTCTTAGCAGTTTGCAGAGAGGTTGGAACCACCTCAGACAAGTCTGTTGCCCCCCCCCCCCCGCTCAAATGACACTTTATGTGGGGGGGGGACTCTGTAAATACCCCCCGCCAGTAAATACACACATTCTGCAGTGGTTTTTCAGCAACCGCATTTTCGTGTTTTCAGTTGTGGTAAAAAAATGTTTCACACAACATAGAAAGTCGCAGACGACAGAACTAAAAACGGTTCGTAGCGAGTGGTACGGTAGCTGTATGCGAAACTGTTTGCTGAACGTATTACCGTAAACCCTATAATTAGCCCCCGGGCGCTAATTGTTTAATTAGCCCCCGGGCGCTAATTGCTTCGTTCGAGCTTTAGGAAGGTGTATAATTATAGGGGGCTAATTATAAAGTGGGGGGGGGAGGCTTATAAACTGGAAGTGTCGATGTGTGGGAAGCATTGTGGGCGGAAAGGCGCGTGGAGGCGATTTTTAAGGGAAAAAGACGCTGCGCACACACGTTGGTACACTCTAACACTCTCACACAGTCTCACATGCACATACATACACATACGCGACCATACATACACCAAGACATGGAAATGTTGCCTTTCAGGCGATGGTCCATTTAGGGAGGGCCGTAATTATAGGGGGAAGGGGGCTTATAAACTAAAAGTGGTCTTGGGAGGGTGTATTATTATAGGGGGGGGGGCAATTATAGGGAGGGGGGTAATTATAGGGTTTACGGTAAAAGTGTTCGCGTCAACTGTAATTACGCTCCATCTCAAGAGTGCGTGTTCGGACGCATGTACAGGGTGCGCCATCCTTCTGTCGCACCTTTTGTCGAGACACACACAACTCTGGGTGAACTGATTAAAATGCAATTTTCAACACTAACAGAAAACGCTTCAACTTAGGTATCCTCAAAGTTGCAGAAAAAATCGGCTCCGCTAAAGTTGTTCAAGTAGCACGTTAACAAGCAGCCATCTACCTACCCCAAAGCTGGGCCAGACCTGCTCACCAGAATGCTCACACCTACATACCACAGTCGCAATGTGCGCGGGGGGGGGGTACTGCTCCTCTACCCCCCCCCCCCCCAACAGTGTCGTTGACGCACGGAAACGGCCTGTAACCACTCCAATGCACCCACCTGTATTAGACTCTGCGCTATAGCAGCGACCGTATGCATAGCGTCGCGTGTGGCTCTGTTTCGCATCGACTCCTCTAGCCGTGTGGCTGTATTTCGGAGCCGCGCCAGCGCCGCAGGCTGATCGACCCAGGAGAGTCGGTGATCGAAGGTCTCGCACAGATCAGAGAGTTGTCGCTCAAATGCCTCCATTCTTTGGGAGTGATCTGAGTGAGCTGCAATGGGGCACGGTGATCAAGAGAACGCAAAAGAAGAATATACCGTACACACTCCAATAGTGCCCCACCTGGGAACTACAGTTCGAACCGCTCCTTATGGAGGGGCTACTATTTTTGGGGTTCTAAAATAAACATCTACAAAATCTAGGCAAAACGCAACATTGGCAGCATTGAACTATCACTTTGCAGCACTTTTAGTTATTTTCTCCCATTGTGTGAAGTGAAACGTCTCTTATTAGTGGGTGTAGCTCCGTGTACACACCACACAAATATTCCTACCGCCTTTTGTCCCAGTGCTTTGTGCACTCCTACCCACGTGGCACAATAGGAGGGTGGGTTGGTTGGAGAGGGGGGGGGGGGCTACAATCGCAACCCACCAGCTCAAGGGTACTATTAGAGGGGAGGGGGGCACTATTAGAAGAATTTACGGTACCTACGCAATTCTCAGATACACGTCGGTACATAGCTCAACGGTGCGACCACAACTTTTCTAGCGAATTCTTTATTCCGACATGGCAATGCGCACCCAAATAGCAACAGAGATGAAAGACACAGCGACACCCCACAAGCAAAGACAATCGCATACAATGCCACACTGGAATGTGGTAAATAAATAGGGAAATTTTTGTAGAGACTTTACGACGCGAGAATGCATTCTATGCTAATTTACGCAATTAATTAAAAAAGATCACTTCAAATCCAAATCGTCCTCTCCCTCTTCATCACGAGCGTTTTCGGCGGAATTTTTCATCTTTTCTTCAAATTGTTCTTTGAACTTTTTGATGAGACGCAGATACTAAACAGAGTTGTGTGTGTGTGTGTGTGCGTGTGTTCGTGCGTGCGTGCGCGCGCCTTTACGTGCATTCACTTTCAGTAAGTTTAAAACATGTTTCACACACCCCATAAAAGACAGTTAACCAAAAGACGAGTAATAACGCCAACGTATGTTCTTACCTCATCGTCCAAGGTCTTGAGGTGAGGTCTGTCTAAGGTCCTCATTACAGCCTCAAAGTCGCCACTCTCATAGGCCTCAATTAGGCCTACGCAGACGGCTGCGTCGTCGCGCACCTCAGATGGACAGCCGCTAAATGTTGATTTTCATTATGTAATTAGGTCTAATTAATATACTTAATTTGTCTAATCTAATTACTTCCTCTATAAATTAGAAAATTTGCTATTAAGACTCGCAAAAATCCAGCTCGAGCGGTCAGTCATTCGCTTCGTCAAAATTCCCACAAAATTCACAGTAAATCACAAAAAAAAATCCAAAACATACCCCAAAGCGGCATCGAGTGATTTCTGCGCCTGCACTGAATCGGCTTTTAGCAGCTGCAAAATCACGAGCGCCACAGCCAATCTTCCCAATCTACCAAAGTCCTGCAGTCCTTTCTGCAGCTGCACCTCCGCCTCCACATTCCTCACCGCGTCCTCGTATCTAAACACTTAGAAAATTCGCAAAATTCACAAAAATAAATAATTCGAAAAAAGAACCACCGTTCGAGTTTCAGGTACAACTTGGTGAGTCGCCCCAGGAACTGGGACTGCTGCTTGGTCTTGTCCGTGTCCAAGACCATCTGGTACGCCTTCTTGTACACCTGCGCGTTCCAGTGCGTCCGTTCGCCTGTCTGTCTGTCTGTCTGTCCGTGCGTGTGTCGGTGCCAGTTTGTGCGTGCGCCACACTTTCTGGCGTCTGTGAGGGTGTGCGTGCGTGCGTGACGGTGCGCGCGTGCGTGCGTGCCGGTGCGTGCGTGCGTGCGTGCGTGCCGGTGCGTGCGTGCGTGCGTGCCGGTGCGTGCGTCCGTGCCGGTGCGTGCGTGCGTGCGTGCGTGCCGGTGCGTGCGTGCCGGTGCGTGCGTGCGTGCGTGAGTGCGTGCGTGCGGCGGTCACGTCGATGGCCTTGTCGTCGTCGGCGCCCTCGAAGAACCGGGCCGCCTTCTCGAGCGCCGACACGGACGTCTCGGTCGTGCCTAATTTTTGCCTCAATCCGTTCCGCCTAAGAATTTTAGGCGTTATACCGGACTCCGAATAGAGCTGCGCGGCCGTCTCCATGTGCTCTTTGGCGCTGTCCATATCGCCCAGGTCGCGACTCAACAGCGCCGCCTGCTCGAGGCTCCTGCAATTTAAATGCTTCAAATTTTGTCAAAAATGAACATATAGAGCCATTATTCTACAATGACAAGCCACAGACCACGATTAAATCAAAACAAAGACATGACGAAGAACATGCAAGAGAAATCGAAATCGAGGGGAGGGGGCACAGCCGTCACGGCTTGGGGGATACATGTAAACGGGTTTTTTAGGTGGGGGGGGGAGGGTCTGAGACCATTCTGGGTGGGGCATGGAGGCACGCATATTTGCAGAGGGAGGGGGTCCCAGAAAAGAAAAAATGTACCTTAATAGTGTCCAAATAGGCACGTTTTAGTCAAAAATGCGTTAAAATAGGCTATAAATAGCGTTATTTGGCTGTTTTAAGCCAAAAAAAGTGGAAAAGACGAAAAGTACACTACTTTTTATAATAGTAGACAAGTTGAAAAATTTCAGGAAAATTCTGGGGGGGGGGGGTGTGGGTGGGGGAAAATTCCGGCTAGGTGCCCCCCCGCCCCCCTCAGTTACATGTATGCTTGGGGAGGGGGGACTGGGGCTCACGGAACAGGTATAGCACGCACGCACGCACGCACGCTCGCTCGCACGCTCGCACGCACGCACGCTCGCACGCACGCACGCACGCACTTTGCCTGATGGAATAGGTTGCCCAGTTCCTTGTAGCATTTGGCCGCTTCCAAATGGCTGCGACGCGATTCGGATTTTTTCGAGGCATTCCGATAGCAGATCGCAGCGCGTTCGTACTCCGCAGCGGCCGAGTCAAAGTCAGGCTTGAACTTCAAGGCCAGCAGTGAGGTCTTCAGGCTGAATCGCGACTTGTAAGATGACAAAACAGCGCCGAAATGTAGGTACTTTTGGGTATATATGGAGCTAGGACAGTGGTTTACGGCCAAAACCCAAAAAAGGACCCAAAAGGAAGGGAAAATTCTACTTTAAAATGGGTAAAAACAGGCACACCTCGTTCTGAGACTCCCAACCCCCAAAGCCTTAGCCCCTTAAGCACCAGGACACAGCGGGACAGCGGGACAAACTCTAAAATGTCACGCTAAATCCACGATCTTGATCCGCCGTGCGATCAAGATCCATTGGTGACACTAGCGCCGGATCAAGATCCGCTCTTTTTAATCAAGGTCCATGCAGCCTCCCTTTTTTGTTTTTGGTTCAATTATGAACCATATCCTGTGCGTGACATGTAACAATGTCGATCAAGGCTGCAGATGAACATGAGGAAGGTGTGTGTTTGGAAGAGTTGAATCATGATCAATCTGTTGTGATGGCATGTGTCGCATATTGGGTCATTACATTGCTACATCTCCATGTTCTGTCCTTTTTGTCTCTTCGTGGTTCATTCCACTGACGATCCAGATTTCAACATTTTTTGTTGCACCACAGATCTTGATCCGCTGTGCGATCAAGATCCTGTGGGTATCAAAAATTGCACAACTGATCAAGGTCATGAATGGTGTGTACCTCTGCACATCTAGATTATGCAAAAAAGTCACTAAGTGCTCCGATAGATCTTGATGTATGCGTGGATCAAGATCCACCATTTTAGCCATTTTTCAGCGGGACACTTTTTTTGTCCCCCCGCCGTACGGCGGGTACCGGTGCTTAAGGGGTTAGGCTTTTGCTTACGCTTCGCTTAGGCTTTCGCTTAGGCTTGGGGGTGGGTCTCAGAACGGTATTAGCCTAATAACATCTGATACTGTACAATGTACATGAAAACGTTTTAAAAATATATCTGTGCGCAAAACATCCAGAGCGTAACAACAATTACAAACGCGCCGCCGCCTATATATTCTTTTTGAAACATTTTCAGAGCGTAGATGCATCTGGCTGCCTCATTCTTTATGTATGATCCGCGAAATACGCAAAATGCGTTGATTTTTTTAGAGCTTTAACAAAAATGGCTACTCGCAGTGCCTCCAGCATACCTAGCCAGAAAAAAGTGCCTGAGCAACTGTGAGCGCATTTGCTGCGAAAAAAAAAAAACACAAAGCAACACAGGAGGCACGCACCTGGAATTACCATAAATCCTCCAATAGTGCCCCCTCCCTCCCTACGGAGTCCCAAGAGTAAGGAGGGGCTCCAGGGGGGTACTGGGCAAAAAGGTATGTTAGGTTGAAACTTAACAATTCATAGAATTATACGGGGCGGGATGATTTGCAGTACGAACGAGAGACGTGCTGTATTCAACGTTTGCACATGCTAATCTAAAAATAAACGCCCCAACCTATAGTAGATAGTAAAACAAAACAAAGAAATAAAAAAATAAAATCGCGAACTATTTTTCCGCCTTCTTGAGACAGCCTTCCGCCTCTCTGATTCTAGCTTCGTCCGCCATGTCAACACAAAAATGTCATATTTATTTTAAAAAGGAACATAAATAGGAAAATATTACATTTGTATTTGTCTAAGCACACACAGCGCCAAAGCCAAACATTTACTTCTTCACAAATTTCAGCGCGCCAACGCGCTTCCCCCTCTTTGTGTCACATGTATGCGCATTTCTAGGCTTGTCGCATTCTTAGGCCTTTCTAAATTCAGGTCTGTTAAGGCATTTAGACAGCCTCTAAATGCGAGGACGCCGCCATCGTCACCGACATAGACAACAGAACACGCGAAAAATTTACCTATGATTTTCGTCAATTTTCGTTTTTAATCCGAGTCTACACAGAATTAGGAGAGCGGAAAAGCGGACACACAACGTTTGGTACATGCATGGCTACATGCCAACAAAAATACCGTAACCGAAGACAAGCGTGTAGGTAGCGGTCCCAATGAATCACCATTTTTGCATTTTTACCCTGCCGTCTGCGAATTGGAACTAGCGAGAAGTAAAAAAAATCAGTAAGACACAATTCTTTTTTTTTTAATAAAATGTCGCCTTTTTACTACAATGTCGGTAGGTAAAACAAAAAAAAAACTCGCTAAAATTCCAACTCAAAGACGGCAGTTACAGTCATTCCCACTTACACAGATAACACCCCCCCCCCATCATCTGCAGTTCTTCTTCTGTTCACCAAAGGAAATTCCACATTTTCTATCTCTCTTTTGTCCGGGGTAGAATTTCACGAATTTCCTCAATTTCTCCAATTTTCTTCACCACTCCGCCTCTCCCGTGGCCTTTTGGAAGATGTGATCGCGGCCATTGAGGTGCATCACCCCGTCCTTGAGCACGAATTTCCAGCGGTTCCGCGTGCGGCTGATCTGCACGTCGACTTATTATTAAGTTCAATTATTTTTGTCAATTTCGCCATTAAATACAATCACAGTAATGCGCGGCCAGACAACTCGTCGAACGTACAACAGGCGGACACGCACACACGTACTCACAGAGGGCGCATGGACAAACTGACTTCCGGACAGACAGACAGACAGACGCACGCACGCACGCACGCACTGACGTGTACCTTTTCGAACTGGCAGAGGACGACGTTGTCGGAGTCGAAGAGCGCCTCGGCGTCCTCCTCGTCCGTGTCGTAGTCGTCCTCGCTGTTCAACGGGTCGTCCTGCAAGCTGCGTGCGTGCGTGCGTGCATGCGTGCGTGCGTGCGTGCGTGCCTTCCAACTCGCCACTCGACACAACAGACCCGACGTATGCAACTCAAGGTAACACATCTCACAGCTGTAAACGGGTCAGGGGGGCAGCCGGGGGGGGGTCCAGATTTGATATTTTGTTCACCAAAGAATCGTGTAAAGACGTGAATTCAGCCAGTGGCGTAGCCAAGGGGGGGGGGGCGGTCCCCCCCCCCCGAAATTCTTCGAAGCCAAAATTTTTTAACTTGGTACCCTCTGTTGCACTGTGCCAATATCGGCATTTTTCTCAATTTCAATGCAAATAACGATGAAAACGACACTAAAGAGCCAAATTTTCGCCTGCGGCGCATTGTCTTGCATAAAAACCGTGAAAGTTCGTTACGCTACTCTAAAAAATTTGCCAGCGGCGCTATTTTGAGCACGGAAATCGACCGTTTGGACAACATTGCTAACGTTTTGGTGTGCATGTAGTCAGACAAACGAGCGCAAAGCGTGTAAACAGATTGGATGAGAGAGAGTGTCTAAAGCTTCCCCAGCCGAAATGGTGCAATGTCTAAAAAATTCGACAGGGTACCCCCCCCCCAGTTGCAAAATTGAGAATTTGACCGAAATTGGACTCCCCTCCCCCCCCCCCCCCCCGAAATCAAGTTCTGGCTAGGCCACTGAATTCAGCACGAAATTGGTGTTTTCTCGTAAAGCGACTTGCCGCTCCGCAGGCTGCCGCCCGCTGCGCTGACCTCAGGTTCGTCGTCGGGTTTGTCGGCGGCGGCGTCCTTGCCGCCTTGCCCCTCCTCCCCCTCCTCGTCGCCCTCGCTCTCCTCCTGCGCCTCCTCCACGTTCGCCGCGTTGTCGTTCAGCACGCTCTCCAACGCGTCTTCGCCTGTCGAATAATCGTTTGTTATGTGCCAATAATATTGGTGGCAAGTGGGACAGGGGCATGGGATCGGGACGGGTCACTGGCCTACCCACCACCAACTCAGCGAAAATTGCTGTCACAGCTGACCTGAGGCATTTGTTTCGAGTCATCTGAATAGGCCAAATGTCTGTGACCGCCCACTCCCAGCTCGCTTCAAGGGTCGCTTTACACCTCTGTAAAGCACTCTGCACTAGTCAATTGTATGGCCACAACTTTCCGAAGAGACTTGTGACCGTCGTTAGAGGTCATCTTGAGCTTAGCAAGGACCGCTCAAGGTCGAAGGCGACAGGTCCTCAAATGCTCTGCCACCAAACGCATTCGTGTTACTGCGTTGGAGGGTCGCAGCAACGCGCCAAGAGGTTGGTGGGGTACAAGAACAATTTGCCAAACGGAAATACTATACCGCAACCCAACAGTGGAACACGAATTTTACGGGTGACAAAGTGTGCGCAAAGCGACACACCTTGCACAAAGGTGGGTCCAGCTATCGGGGAGGGGGGGGGGGGGGGGTCAGAAGTCATCCACTTACAACCATCAACTATTAGAACCTTTAGATTTCTGGAGAAAAACACCTATTGTTCAATTCTAGACCCACGAACAACACCACAACAATCCGACCTGGTTACAGCTACAGGGGGGGGGGGGGGAGACAGATACATCTCTGTCACAGCAATAAGTATTAAATGTGCCCACACGGCCCCAACCATACCGACCTTGTTACAGGTAGGGGGAAAAGCAGATACATTGGTCACAACAGAAAGTGCTAAAATTCGAACCCAGTCTTACTACAACAAACCTTCACTATCCTCTTCGCTATCGGACAGCGTGCCGTCGCCGTCCAGCTGAGGCAGTGCGAGCTGCTTCTTAGGCAGTTTCACACGCCTTTCCAGGCTGACTCCCGCAGTGCCAGCCTGCCGAGAGGGCCCTGGTAGGCCCTCGGTTAGGTCCAATCCATCCGCTTGGTGGAACTGCGGCTGCGGCTGCTGTGGAGGGGCTGGCGCCTGTTGGATGTGCGACCGCTGTTGTTGTTGCTCAAACTTGGTGGGCGCTCGCTACGGTGGAAAGGCAGGACTGCGAGAGCGTCCCACGCACACGTGTGTGTGTGTGTGTGTGTGTGTGTGTGTGTGTGTGTGTGTGTGTGTGTGTGTGTGTGTGTGTGTGTGTGTGTGTGTGTGTGTCTGTGCGTGTGTGTGTGTGTGTGTGTCTGTGCGTGTGTGTGTCTGTGTCTGTGTGTGTGTGCGTGTGTCTGTGTGTGCGTGTGCGTGTGTGTGTGCGTGTGCGTGTGCGTGCGCGTGTGTGTGTGCGTGTGTGTGCGTGTGCGTGTGTGTGCGTGCGTGTGTGTGTGTGCGTGTGTTAACACCAACAACACTCGAAATATCTACCTGAAGTACCTGAACGAACTGCGGCTGAGTGGGCAGCCGCAACGTGCCCACGTTCTGCACGAGACCTCTGACCGGGAGAAGCGTTCCGCCTGAATTTTAGGTTGCAAAACGCCACGAACACTTCGGAGGATGTAACAGGAGGGCATACCTGTAACAGGGTCAGAGCAAGTGGGGGAGGGGTGGAAGATTGGGGGGTGTCTAGAGCAAAAGTGGGGTGTAGCTAGCCATTTTTTGACTTATACTGGTACTTTTTGGTCTAAAATGGGTATGAATAGGGTCTAAACAGTGATATTCAGCTGTTTTACAGTCATATAACACTGAAAAAAACTGAAAACACGAACATATACTCACTTTTATCGTTTTAGACAGGGTGAATCGTCCCTTGGGAAAATTCTGGAGGGTGTTGAAAAATAGCATCCATAATACAAAAAAAAATAGTTGAAAAATGAAAAATCCATGCCAGTACCCTGCGAGACGAACTGTTGATAGTGCTGTTGCTGCTGCGTCTGTTGTTGCTGAAGGCTGTTGACGACGCTCATGTTTGGCATGACAACCGCCGGCTGGTTGATGTTCGTTGCAGCGGGGATGAGCACATTGTCTGTCACTCCTGCAAGGCATAGGCATTGTCAAGACGACAAAATAATTGCCCATGGGTGACTTACGCAACAAAAAAAAACATGCGAAAATGTTATCGACCTTTAGAGGCCAATACATCAAGTTTGCTGACAAATGTTTCGTTTTGGGGTACA
Organism: Paralinhomoeus sp. GSCO2_6; assembly: GCA_030248085.1. Lineage (NCBI taxonomy): Eukaryota > Metazoa > Nematoda > Chromadorea > Monhysterida > Linhomoeidae > Paralinhomoeus > Paralinhomoeus sp. GSCO2_6. Next base: position 14,886 of record JASAMY010000668.1, on the reverse strand, counting down.
AGTACGCTTGTCTTTTGGCGAGCTACTGTTGCCTCGTCAGGGACGGAACAATGATAAAGCTTTACTATAAAAATGGGTCACTTTAATTAAATGAGTACTTGATTTTGCGTAAAGTGCAGCTTCTCAGAGGCAAAAACTTCAGCTTAGTACATAAGGTGCACGGAAATTGGGCCAGGGGAGGGGTAAATCGACAAATTGTTTGAAGGCAGGGGGTGCGCAAATCAGGATTTTCGGGATTGAGTTTTATACGTCGGAATTGCACGAAAAATGGTACTTATTGGCCTCAAAATGCACCCAACCCAAAAGGGTTCAAAATGAGATCTAAACGCCATTTCTATGCACCTATAGGCTGCCGAATACAAAAAGACAGCGCCACGGGCACACTTTTTGCCATTGTTGCAAGACAAATTGACTTGAAGTTCTCGAAAATTAAAGCTAGGGGAGGGGTCATCCCGAAAGTGTTTCGGGATAGGGTCTTCCAGGGGAGGGGAATACCACCCCCATACCCCACCCATGGGCACCTATGGCTTAGTATCAAATGCAACTTTTGAGGCCCAAAAAGTAGTGCAATAGAGCAAAATACGTTCCACGCAACCCAGCATGTGTACTGGACTATGTTGACAACAGTAGACAGCCCACCTGGCACCAGCTTGTACTGGACGGGCACAGTTCGGACTGGCTGGCCATCAGTGCCAGTCAGCTGCAGTGCCTGGTGGGATACGTGTTGCTGCTGTTGCTGTAGGTACTGTTGCTGTTGCTGCGACTGCAGTTGCTGCAGCTGGTGCAGACCTGAAAGAGAAAAGTAGCTCGGGGGTAAGGCGTTGGCTTTGTTGTGTGTGGGCCGCTTCCATGGTCACACATGATTGACAGCTGCAGTGAGAGATGAGACCCAGTCAGCCCGATCTTGGGGGGGGGGGGGGCTGGCCCCCCAAATGGGCGGGAATTGCCGTAAGGTAGGGTGTCGCCTCAGCGCGTTCGTGATCAGGGGGGGGGGGGTTTCAACCATACACTGTAACAGAGGGTAAAAAGTGTGCCTAAATAGTGTCTAAATAGGCACTTTTTGGTCAAAAATAGGTTAAAAGAGGCTATAAGTAGCGTTATTTAGCAGTTTTAGGGTCAAAAAAACACTGAAAAAGACAAAAATACACTGATTTTTCAGTTGTAGACAAGTTGGAAAACTTTCGAAAAATTCTGGGGAGAGGGGTGGGGGGGGAGGGGGGGGGTGCAACTTTTGACCTGGGGGTGAGCACCCCCCCCCACCCCAGTTACATGTATGGGTTCAACTCCCCTTCATCAAGGTCACTGAGTTACTAATCCCTTTGGGCAAAAGGATGAACGCTCGCATTGCTTTGGTGTCGGGTAGCTCCGGGGCTTCGCCCGAAATCCGTGCCAGGTGGGCTGGCCCACCTTCCTTTGCAGGTGAAGTACGGCATTGTGATACAGTGACATTGTGGTTGTTGGATTAGGGGCAACGCTAGGAGGCCGTCAATGGCCCATATAGCATACCCATATCTATGACGCCTTCCTGTCCAGAGCCGGCAATTAGCCAAAGGCCTTCCGAAGAACGCCATCGAGATACACTGACATGCCCCAATGCCTGGCATTGTCAATGCTTCCACGGTGTGTTTGGTCACGTCAAACAAAATAGTTTAAGAATAGTGAAAAATCAACACCTTGGTTCTGTAGCGTCTGCTGGATGGCAGCCTGCTGTTGTTGTTGTTGCTGGGCCATCTGCGGCCTGTAGTGGGCCCCCAGAGCCATCTGAGCGTGCTGCCCGGAAGTGGTCTGCTGAGACGGCCCCGCCTGACCGCCACCAGCTGCAACAGAGTGTGTGGATTGTGAGGACAGCCATGTCATACCTGTAACTGGGGGGGGGGGGGGGTTGGGGGCCCCCACCCCCAACCCCCCCCCCCCAGAATTTTCCCAAGGGACTTTCACTCGGTCTAAAACGATAAAAGTGAGTAAATGTTGGCGTATTTCAGTGCTTTTCAATGTTATATGACCATAAAACAGCTAAATAACACTGTTTAGACCCTATTTATACCCATTTTTGACCAAAAAGTACCAGTATAACTCAAAAATGGCCGGCTACCCCCAACGTTTTGCTCCAGACACCCCCCCCCCCCCCAGAATTCGGCCATTTACTCCCCCCCCCCCACTCTTCCAGACGCAGTTACAGGTATGGGCCATGTCTAGGCTGATCACCCAATTCACTTGTTCGTTCAACCTCAACGTCACACCCACCAATGTGCATGATCTTTGCCGGAGGCGCATGCTTTGACTGTTGGGGCTGATTCTGCAGACGCTTCTGACTAGAGGCCATGGCTGGCCCTGCAAAGATCAACATCATATTTAGGATGCTCTGTAGACAAGGGCGTCAACCTTGCAAGCACCACGATATGCACATGCAAATAGGAAAGGAATAAAGCAGGGCAACAAGCAGTCTAGGATAGCTGACACAAAGACTACAGCAAAAGCATGCAGGCTAGTAGAGTTTGGCTGTCAGCACACTCGTCAAGGCATCAAGCCAGCTTTGGGAGTAAGCAAATAGTAAGCGACAAACCAAACTGTGGGTGGGTTCAAACCCTGAGGTGCTGGGACGGTATACGCCGCCCCCCCCCCCCCGCGTTACAGTCATGTCTGGAAGTCTCGAAAGAAATATACAAGTCTAGAATGCTCTGTTGTAGAACCTCTCCTTTGTCGCTTGTCATTTTTGTGATGATTCGTGAGAGGTCAGCAGCTCTCGAACTTAGTGTGAAATTATTGCGATATTCTGTAGTAATAAAATACACACCATACCATGCACAGCAGCAGCTAAGCAGGCCCATGCCACCAAACAATGCGTGCCATTCATGTAACTGGGGGGGGGGTTTGCCCACCCCCAGGTCTAAAGTTGCCCCTCCCCCAACCTTCCCCCCGCAAAATTTTTCGAAAGTTTTCCAACTTGTCTACAACTGTAAAAACTGTAAAACAGTAGTGTATTTTTCGTCTTTTTCAGTGTTTCTTGACCCTAAAACAGCTAAATAACGCTATTTATTGCCTATTTCAACACTTTTTTTTTGCCAAAAGTGCCTATTTAGACACTATTTAGGTACACTATTTTACCCTCTGACACCCTCTCTTCCCTCTTCAAATCTGCGTGACCCCCCCCCCCCCCCCCCACGCCCCTCGCCCCAGAATGGTCTCCGTCCCTCCACCCCCCCCCCCCCACACTTCAAAAACATGTATGATGTGCGTGCAATGCATGCATGCGAGCAAGCAGCAATAAGAGCACTAATCATCATGCTGCGAGTGCGACGGGAGCATAGCGTCATGGGCCGCGTTAGCATCTGCGTTAGCTGCAGCAGCGGGCAGGAACACAGTGAATTTTCTGTCGAACCACCGACTTTTCGCGGGCGCGGGGACGGCATGAGTATCCAAGCAGCCAGTCGCGTCCAATTTCGCCTCCCACTCCTAAATTAATTTTTTTAATTTAATTGCTCATTTAATTGCCGTTTACAACACCATTTGCAGCGCGGCGGCTACACAGCCATATGCGTGAATCGTAGCATTTATTCGTGATGTGACGCAAATGCGCAACATTATATTTAAACTGCGTTAAATTATATTTAATATTTAAAATAAATATTTAAACTGCGCAAAATTCACCGCTAGCCAATGCCAAAATTCCCTGTACATTTTATTTTATTTATTTATTCATGTTTAAAAAACCTGTCTAAACGCCTGCAAAACGTCCGGGTCAACGCCCTCATCGAGAAACGTGTCCTTGATCTGGCCGCACACGTCATTGATCACGCTCTTGTAGAACTGGTCCTGGAAAAATCACAAAAATTGCAAAATTAACAAAAACCCGAAATCCAATGGTCAAGCATTGCGCGTACCACAGACGATGTCATAATGGCGCTCTTCGATTTTCGCCCCCTATTTATAGGTGAACAAGCCGACGCTAGAATGAGCGCTGGAGATAATGACCACGCGCGATTTTGTGGTGCTCATACTAGCATACGACACCTAAATAGCGCAAAAAGATCAAAACGGGAACGTAAAATGGTGCGGAATGAAATACGCTTTCGCAATTATGCCTCTGACACTTGAAAATGTACGGCACCGATACTTGAGAATGTACATACTATACTATGTACTGAGATTGTAGATTTGATACTGTGAAACGACAACGAGGTTCTAATAGATGCCTGTTTAGTTGACATTTTGCGATTGTGACACGAGCCAAGGAAGTGTTGTTCAGTGCCAAAAAAGGTGAAAGAAACAAATGAGAATACTCATAGTTCAAGAATACACCGTCCTTCAAGAACCATACTTTTGCCGAGTTTGATACACGTGTATACAGAACACCAGTAAAGAACAATGACAAAACCCACTGTTTGACCCTACTTGCCTGCACACGCATCAAAACAAGATTGAAAATTACGACAATTATTGACAATTATAATGAGTCATCGAGGCTTAATCCACTGGCTTCAACGTAAGCTGGATCGTAAGGGTGTCGTTCTGTATCAAAGGAGAATCTTCAACCATCACTTCGTCAAGATCCACCTTCTTGTCCACCTCAAGGTCCGTGCTGTATCTGAAAAATTAACGTGCGTGCGTGCGTGCGTGCGTGCGTGCGTGCGTGCGTGCGTGCGTGCGTGCGTGCGTGCGTGCGTGCGTGCGTGCGTGCGTGCGTGCGTGCGTGCGTGCGTGCGTGCGTGCGTGCGTGCGTGCGTGCGTGCCTCGTCTTGGTGAAGGTCTTCTTGCCAGCGACGGATCTCAAGACCTTCTTCTCATCGACAATCGCAAAGAGGTACTCGACGGCGCGACTTTGGTCGAGCATGACGTTCGAAGAGAGAATGCACCGAAACTCCTCCACCGACTGGCTCACGCCCTTGGGGTAGACCTTCAGTTCCCAGTCCCACGACTGCTCGGGCAGCGCGCACGCGCGTGTGGAGAACTAGAACATTTTGAGGTTCGGAAAAGCACGCACGCACGCACGCACGCACGCTCGCACGCACGCACGCACGCTCGTTCGCTCGCACGCACGCACGCACGCACGCACGACCCACGCACTGACACGCACTGGCACGCACGCACGCACAGGCACGCACGCACGCACGCACGCACGCACGCACGCACGCACGCACGCACGCACGCACGCACGCACGCACGCACGCACGCTCGTTCGCTCGCTCGCACGCACGCACGCACGCACGCTCGCACGCACGCACGCACGCACGACCCACGCACTGACACGCACTGGCACGCACGCACGCACAGGCACGCACGCACGCACGCACGCACGCACGCACACACGCACGCACGCACGCACGCACGCACGCACGCACGCACTGGCACGCACGCACTGGCACGCACGCACGCTCGTTCGCTCGCTCGCACGCACGCACGCACGCACGCACGCACGCACGCACGCACGCACGCACGCACGCACGCACGCACGCACGAACGCACGCACGCACGCACGCACGCACGCACGCACGCACGCACGCACGCACGCACGCACGCACACACGCACGCACTGGCACGCACGCACGACCCACGCACTGACACGCACTGGCACGCACGCACGCACAGGCACGCACGCACGCACGCACGCACGCACGCACGCACGCACGCACGCACGCACGCACGCACGCACGCACGCACGCACGCACTGGTGCTGACCTTCAGCACGAGCTCCGCGTGCCTGGGCAGCTCCCGAAAGTCGGAGATGACGAGTCGCTTATCCCAGCGCAGCTGCGTGTAGTTCCTCAAGAGGTACTGCTGACTGACGAATTCGCCCCGGCAGGCTAGGCGACTGGCGAGGGGCAACGCCTGGTACTTGTAGGAGGAGAGGATGTGCGAGTTGAAGACCTTCGGGTGCTGCTCCGCCAGACCGGAGCGCTCGACCTGCGTCAGCTCGTCCGCGGTCATCAGAGGAAATCTGGAAGAAGCATTGAGGCGGTAGACACTGGCCCACCGCAAAGCGCGTGACTAATTGGTAGTCGGTAGACTGTTCACTGAATTTTGGGTACAGCGGACAATCATCGCGAGGATGTTGTTGGATTAGGGGCAACGCTAGCAGGCCGTCAATATAGCATACACCTTCTCCATGACGCCTTCCCGTCCACAGTTGCACAATTCGGCAAAGACTTTTGGAAGAACGCCATCTGTAATCTACAGCAGCGATGGCACGAGAAAGTCCATTGGGAGGGAAGTCCGCGATCTAGTGGTTCCATCAAGAATCGAACCCAGAACCGTGCGCGCAAGAGGCCGATTCTCTTCCACTAGGCCATATGTACGATGCCCCATATCATTACGATAGCCAGAGTCCAAATGCCCGAATCTAACACCAAAATAGCACCTGATGAGTGGCACAATGTGTTGTAAGGTGGGAGCCGCGGTATTACCACGCCTTTCCGGGTGCTGGGGCGCTTGCAGCCATTTCATCACCGCCTGCCACACAGTAAACTCGGCTAAAAGCATAGATTTGCATACTACCGTAAATCCTCCAAAAGTACCCCCTGGGACCATACTTTCAACCTCTCCTTTACCCGCGTTGAAGGTAGGGGGGGGGGCAATATTTAGGCATGTAAATAGTGCAGCGTAACCGTCGTTCCACTTATAGGTTTAAATCGTGCAGAGCAATTTTCAAATAAATTTTAATTTGACTAATAAACGACGCACTTGACACTGTCAAGCTGCTGCACTTAAGGAATTCGACCAATTGGTCCCTATCCAGCTCTGCCCAATCCTTCTCCCAATCCTCCTTCGTGACGATGTCTTCAAAGCAGATGGCCAGAGTGAGAATGCACGTGTGAATCAGTTGCTGCAATGATTTAGTAGTTTAGACCATAGTCACACACACCATTAAACTATTTGATATGATTAACGTTACTAATAAAACTCAAGCTAGCGATATTTCTTACGCGGTTAACACCAATTACAAGAGTATTCATTTTATGTAATCTTTATTAACACATTTAAATTGGCAATTTACCATTAACATCACTCAACACTTACAATAATACAACTACCGATGAGAAAGACCTGATGATATGTTTTCGTCGCGTAGGCAAACCAGACGTGATACAGGTCCTTGAGCGACAAGTACGGTAAGATGTGCTGAGTCGCGTAGTCCAGACACACCTAAAGTGGCTAAGATAAAATTAAAAAATAGGAGAAAATGCGCAATAGGAAGCATTCCGCAAAGTCAAGTATGCATACCTACACGATTATGAACGATTTCTTGTTGAGTTCTCAGTGCTTTTAGAGTAGCCAACCACACAATGGTGCAGTGAATCCATATTTACCGTAAACCTTATACTTAGCCCCCTCATACATAATTAGCCACCCCCAAAAATCATACAGCCTCCCTAAATGGACCATCGTCTCAAAGCATATCTCTCCCATAAAATTGCCTTCACACGCTTTGCGTCAAAAAAAAGTTACCCAAAAATCGATCCTTCAGTTTACAAGCGCCTCTCCCCTCATAATTAGCCCCCCCCCCGATAATTATACACCCTCCTAGAGCTCGAATGAAACAGTTATCCCCCGGGGGCTAATCATACGGTTTACGGTATGTACGACGCTCTTACCTTTTTCAGACTCGTCACATTGTACTTGTCGGCTAACATAAGCACAGCCAGCGCGTTCGAGGGCTGCAGCACGATGTTGTTGCAGTAGAGAAAGCGCAGGAACACTCCAAAGACCGGCAGACAGTGTTGCTCCTCTTGCAACTCGATGTTCTGTCATTGAACGATTAAAATTAATAAGATTAATTAAATTAAATTAAATTAAATAATTTCAAACCTGTTTGCTGCCGTCCCACTTCTCGCTGAGCATTCGCTCGAAGACGTCGCTGCTCTTGCATAGCACGATTCTGTGCGAGAAGTATCTGAACATAAATTAAATTTAAATAAAAAAAATGAAATTCATTTTAAACACCAACACTTCTTCGCCGACAACCAGTTTTACGTCGCTCAAATAGGCGTTGTTGAAGTATTTTTCGTAGTCGTTCAGAGCCTCTCTGTCGTCGGCAAAGCAGTCCATATCGGCTGAAAAAAGCTTTGAAAATAATTTTTAAAAATTCAATTTATTACTCCTTGAATTCAATATTTTCTCCCACTTGAAGGGCCCTAGCAACAGAGATGGCTCGCAGGGTGAGTTTGGCCAAATGGAATGACAGCTGGCAAAGCCCCTTCCAAATCGCGCCGTTAATCCGCTTTGCCCCGTCAAATATTTGAATTTCCGCCTAAATCTCTTTAGCTCTGACTGCGCACCTGTTTTTCTAACTCGGCAGGCTCAATCGTCGTCTATCAACAATTCTATAGACAGCAACGCGCCTATAGCGTTACTGAAGAACTGTCACAAGAGGTGTAGTGGGTCGGTTGGAGGGCTGGGTTGCCTTTCCCGCGTCGCTCGCGCGCGACCGAGAAAAACGCAAGTCAACGGGGCGCGGCCTTTCGTAGAAGACGGAGGTATAGGTAGGGAATAGTCGAGGACTGGCCGTTACACGCCCGCCCAAGCCAAACGAATGGCAAAAGGCAAACACGCACGCACGCGCAACGTAACGCAACGAGCCGTAAAAGCGCAGCACCCCGCACGAAATGAATGCATTGTGGGGGGCAGTGAAACGAGGCAGTTTGAATTTTTAAGAGGATTCGGAGGGGCGGGGAAAGGGGAATCGGCGGCGCACTCGGCGGCGGCGCACATCTGCCCCTGTACATTGTGCAAATAGAATGGACAGCAGTCGACAGACACAAAGGAGCGGACGATTCTCTAGCAAAGGGCGAAACGAAAATTGAGAGAGAATGCGCATTCTCCACACCTATGGGCGATTGGGTTGGGAGAAGAGAGTGGTGGTGTTCTGTTCGCACGCTCGCAGAGCACGCCATTTGCCAGATTTTTTGGTTGCATTTGACGCATTGGTTGCATTGTACATTGTTTGTAGGGTAGGCAATAGGCGTAGGAAACAGGAATGCACACTGAAATAGATAGATGACTGTCTGTTGAGTTGAGAGACAGCGGAGCTGCAATGTTCATGCACACTACTTATACATCTTCACCGACTCTCAAAAGTCTCGAATCTAAAGTCGGACAAATCTGTGCGCCAGTCAATTCCGTTTAGACTTTGACTCTAACTTGCTGCTCGCAAACAGTGCAAGCCAGAATTCAGTCAGTCAGTCAGCATCGAACCGTTCTCGTCGAGTAGCTGCTGCCGGAAGGACTCTGCCTGTCTGAGGACCCTCTCCTGCAGCTGCCGATTGCGCTGCTGACCACCCAATTGGTAGGCGCCGCCACCGCCGCCACTGGACGAAGCGCCACCCGCTGCCCTCTCGCAGCCGCTGTTGTTGTTGGCCATCTGTCAACGGACGGGTGGCATGGGTAATCATGTTTCAGTCGTGCGCGAACACAACGCTGGGCATTGGGAATAACGTGCGCAATGCAAATGGATACGCACATGCGTCAGTGAATGTTGGACCTATGGGGTGGCGTGCATAGGTATAGGTACCTTCCTCTATATGCTGTTCTGAGAAAGCTGAGCCTAAGACACACGTGCATAATGTACCTACACGTACATACGCATGTCGGTGCCAGGCGGCTGTGAAAGACGCTTTGCAACAACAGGAAAGTCGCATGAGCGCCACACGCACGCACAGGCGCGCCAAACAAACACACAGCCGCTGAGTTTGTCAGAGGCAAAGCTCAAACAATGCACAATGCGTTGTATGCGTACAGGAATGGAGTGGCCTTCTAGGGCGGACAAGTGGGGAGAACCAAACCAATGGTGGGACGGTTCTAAAGCCGCCAGACAACAGCGCGAGCTGTCGGCGCCAACTGACTGGGCCGCAACACCGACAATGCGCTGGCGACGTATTGAATTGCGCAGCGGCGACGGCGGAGCAATTTGCTCCACTATGTACGTATGTGTGACGACGCGCACGCACACACGTGTGTGTGCACTGCAATATTTATACCTTGTACGTTGTACCTACTTTACCAGTATTTAGCAGAAGTGTACCTTCTCACATAATGACCGTACGTACTACTACACTACGCTCTGGCTCTCTTGTGCGTGCCAGCGCACAAACACTCGTATACAATACTTCGCATTGTTTGGATTGTGTGTACACGCTCGTTCCTGTGCTGTGTGATGTGAGTAAGTAACCCTCTTGCTCATGCTCCTGCCAGAAATCGGGGGACACACTGCCTGCGCAGAACATGCGAATTATGGAGCAAGAGATTCAACAAAAGTTTGCTAGCACAAACCGAAGCAAATTACCTATGCAACCATGCAACCAAAGTGTAACTTTTGCACTTTGCACAAGTTCACTGACACCAACAGATGAACATAAATCGGCTTTACGATTTGGGCGTCACAGTCGCGTAGCGGCCAGAAGTCGTACCGTTGCTTCGATGTGATCATTATTTCACTCGAAGGTTCTCCATTGCGTTTCGGCGTGCGAGGCTCCGACCGCCGCAAAACCCAGCATCTCGGCCGCCGAACTATAAACGGCTCTCAACAACAAGGTCTGCGTTCACGCAGGCGCGTATGCGGCGCGTGCGGCGCGTGCCCGATGGCTCTCTGAACAATCTCAACCTCCTTTCCAGGATCCTTTCCTCTCGGCGAGTGCAGCGTCGTGCTGTGTCACGGCGACACGGCCGTGACTGCACGGTTGTGCAGCCGTTCAAGGTGTTCGTGTTCTCGATCGCCGGCAGCTGACCCAGCTACGGCTCGAGCCTCCGGAGGACGGGCGGCAGACTCGTGCGGCTGCCTCCCGCTCAACGACAACGACAGGGTTTCTGGACACGCACCACTGGTAGATTTGGAGGGTGCCGGACTGCGGCGCTGCCGTCGACGACGCCAACTCGACGGACGCCGCGCCACCGGCAGTCGAAGAAGGGGGCGGCAGCGGGAAGCGGAGGCGGTGATCGACGGGAAAAAGGAGAAGGGCTGACAGGAATCCCGCACGGCTGTGAGTACGGCGCTCGCCTAGGGGAGCACGACAATTTACCGCGGACAATTTACCGCGGACAATTTACCGCGGACAATTTACCGCGGCGACAATTTACCGCGACACAATTTACCGCGGCGACAATTTACCGCCATTACCATAGTCTTATACTCTAATCGCCCTGTTTGTATGTGGGTCCGCACCTGGATCTCTGGAAGGAGGGACGGTAGGAGGGTGGTATATGTGTTATGGTAGTAGTCGGTAGGTGCTGACGTGCAATTGCACTCGGTGGCCCTGCTGTACTTCTCTATGAAAATATATGCAGGGTTTCTATTTCTACTGGTGGCTGGAGCCTGCGGAGGGGGCAAATAGGTGGGGCGAGTAGGCCTGCCCAAGGGGTAGTGTACACGCCGAGTTTCAGACCTGCAGCCCTCAAGACAAGAGAGAAATAAATTTTTGAAAAGTGAATTTAAGTAACAAAAATATATTTCTCAACACTGGGTCAATGGAGACTGGTGAGAATGGTGGCGCAATAGTCCCAGTGTACCAAGGGTATGTATGGACTTAGTGCAGGACCGATGCGATTTGGCGAAGTCCAAGGTCGTGATCAACTTCAACACCCAGTCAGTTGAAGACCATGTACTGGTCAGAGTGCGCCAGCGCCAAATTGTTAGAAAACAGTCGAGCGGGACTATGAGGCACGCACACACACACACACACACGGCACGGTCGAGAGCCACTAGAAGACCATGATGAAGATGGTTAGCGACTTACTGCCCAACGCCTTCTGTGTGAACACCACTGCACACAAGCCCACACCCAGCACCCACACATATTTGATTCTCACTGACACACACTGTGGAATATGTACTGGCCCACTAGTTGCGTTTTCCACCCGGGGCGAGCCGCGACGCGGCGAGCCCAAAGGAGGCGAGGCGCGCAGCGCCGAGCCCGCTAGCGTGCGAGCCGCGAAGCGGCGAGCGACCTAGCGCGTGAGCGCGCGCCGAAGGCGCGCGCGAGCGCGCTAGTTACAATACAATTCAGTTTGATTGATTACGCGCATCTCAGCAGGACGCTCCGTACTACACAAGTAGGGTAGGTATATTGACAGAACGGCCACATATGAGGGTGGCTACCTGTGGTGCGCGTCATCACCGGCCACAACCACGCCCCTGAGCCGGGTCGCAGCGAAGCTCTCAGCGCCCTGACGAGCCTTCGGAAGCGGGCGGCCGACACCCAGGAGTGACACCCAGGAGTCGACGCAACAGATTCTGGCCGAGTCCAACCACCGCCATCTGCGCTCCAAGGCGCCAGGAGTTTCAAACTGCCCAGAAGTCGGGCTGTTTTTTCCACCTGACGCAGTCCGTCTGGCGACACGTGCAGAGCGCGGGCCTGCAGGGCGACTACTCGTCAGATCCGGCACTGGTTGCGTCCATCAAGTGCATCCCCGCCCTCGCCTTCCTTCGACCTGAGGACGTCGACGACGGTTTCGAGGAGCTCGTCAACCATGACGACTTCGACGCCAGAGCGCTGCCCATAGCGCACTACTTTGAGGACACGTATGTACATGGGGCGCCCTCGTCGTCGCGGCCCTCGCCACGGCGCCAAGTCCAGCGTGGATTTGTGGAACGTCCACGAGCGCACGCTAGCGGACAAGGATTTCACCAACAACCGTGTGGAGGGCTGGCATCGCGGCTTCCAGTCCCTCATTGGGAGCACGACGCCCACCTTCTTCCGCTTCGTCGACATCCTCAAGAAGGAGCAGATGCTCAATGAGAACAACATCACTCGTCTCGTCGCTGGCAACAGCCCTCCGCCCAAGAAGAAGGTCTACGCCGACGCCGACAAGTGCATAAAGAAGGTGCTGGCTCGGTACGATTCGCCTGAACAAACATTGTATGATACTGTGAGCGCCCTCTCCTACAATTTCGACTTCTAGTTCGTTGTGTCGTGATCGCCTGCTTGCGCGTCCGTTAGCGGTGTTATTTTCCATTGCTCGCCATCACTGTTCGTTCTCGTCTCGTTCGTGGTCACCTCGTGCTCCGTGTTTGCGTTGGACTGAAAGAAATTTGTGTGTATGCTTTGCGGAAGGGTCAAAAGTGTGAATTGGCGCGGTAAATTGTCGCTGCGGTAAATTGTGTCGCGGTAAACTGTCGCCACGGTAAATTGTCCGCGGTAAATTGTGCGCGGTAAATTGTCCGCGGTAAACTGTCGCAGACCCCTCGCCTAGTCGTCTACTGCGCGTGCACATACCGTCCACTCTCGAATTAACGTCTCTCTCGTAATTCGCCATCTCATTCCGCGTTTACGTGTGCGAGTCTGTGTGTATGATCCTTATTGTTCAATAATTCCTAAATTCTTTTCTAAATTGGACCTGCATTGCATTTGTTTTCCCCTCTACTGCTCGAACAAAACATTTGGCCCCAGGACGCCAATCAGAGTGTTACGGTATAGTGGAAGTGGCTCGAGCGCGCAGGCTTCTCGTGTGGCTGTAGCAGACTATCGGTGGTCGTGGGATTTTACTGTAGCCAGCTGCCAGTGGACACGTCTTTCTAGTGTACAGAGTCGATCGTGTTGAGATGAGTTTCGTGACCGCAACAAGGTGCGCAATGGTGAGCGAGAGAGGACTAGACAGTCAAGATATACGCAGCGAACCACCTCATGCTGGCCTCGCCAAACAACTGCTCCAAAGCAACGACATATATGCGCTAAGCGCTTTAGGGGTCACTGTTGGAATATGATGCCGCCGGCTTTCGCCGCTGTTTGTCTTTCTTCCAGCAGTTTCTTCTCCCAGTCGTCGCTGGAGCGACGTTCGAGGGCCAAGGCCGTGTCGGCGTCGCCTGCCCCAGCGGCCAGCGACGGTGCACTCCGGCTGGGTCGCTCGATCGACAAAGCGGGCCGAGCCACGGCTTCCTAAACACGCTGTCTTGGGAGAAATGCAATAAATTTGCAAATCAAATACGGTACGGTGCGCCAAACACCAAAATGGTTCGGCATTTATTGTAGCGAAGTTTGTTCTAAAAGCCGACAATTGCATTTAAAAGCAAATATCGCATACCGTACCCCAGCTGTGGTGACCAACCTGACTGTTCATCAGGAGCAAGCAGGCGACGAACGCAGAGGCGAGCGCTAAGAAAGACGCCATGGATTTACGCTTCTCTCTTCTCTTAAAGAATAGTGTACAGTAGGGATGAGCATGGGCCGGGCCGGCCCGGCCCGGCCCGGCCCGGCCCGGCCCGGCCCGGCCCGGCCCGGCCCGGCCCGTGGGCCGGGCCGGCGGAATTCCCAGGCCCGTTTTGCGGGCCGGGCCAGGCCGGGCCTACGTTTTGAAGGTGCGGGCCGGGCCGGGCCGGGCCGGACGTTCTTGGCTGGCCAACGTAGATAGCTACCTATGTAATGCATCGTAAGTATCTGCGACTATTCTGCACCGTATTAGCAACTTTGTATTCTATGACGCGCGTCTTTCGCGCTCAAATGGTGTAAAGGCCGTAAAATGGTTGTGAACTGCGATTCTGAGAGGTGGATGCGCCATTCCGTTAAGTAAATCACGTCAATTGGCATACGGTATTTCAGTAAATTGTACACTGTAGTGACCGTACTTATTTCGTGTTGCGGGCCGGGCCGGGCCGGGCCTGCGATATTGAGCAGTTGGACGGGCCGGGCCGGGCCGGGCCTGGATTTTGAGGGTGCGGGCCGGGCCGGGACGGGCCGGACTATCTGGCGGGCCGGGCCGGGCCGAGATGTGCAGGCCCGTGCTCATCCCTAGTGTACAGTACTGCAATGAATATGTCATTGCGCAACAGTTACATATATACAAGAGGCAGCAGCATGGCATGTACAGCAGATTGCTTCGATTATGCAGCTGCAGCTGCGGCGCGAGGGCGGCCACAGAAGCTGCGACAACCGAAGTGTATGCAGTACTTGTGTTTAAACAAAG